>PVKC010019845.1:0-18893 GCA_004027635.1 Crocidura indochinensis
CCACCGCCCGGCCCCTGAGAAATCAATTTTTATAGATTTTGGGTTTTAGGTTTTTTTTTTATTTCTTTTGTCCCACCTGGTTGTGCTCAGGGCTTACTCCTCTGAACTCAGAGATCACATCTGATGACCTTGGAGGACCAACAATGTGTGGTACTGGATTTAAACCTGAGTCAGCTGCATGCAAGACTATCCCTACCTGCTGACTATCTCTCTGATTTATATTCAATAATCATTAAGAAACAAATAGTTTGTGTATAGCTTCTTCCTACAGCTTTGCAAAGTGCCTGCCATTTTTTGGCAGAAATTATTGGAATAAATCTTTAAGATTTTTGTATCTATATGGTTTTTGTTTTATTTTGTTTGCCACACCTGATGACACTCAGGGGTTACCCCTGACTATGTGCTCAGAAATTGCTTCTGGCTTGGGGGACTATACGGGATGCCAGAGGATCGAACCGTGGTCTGTCCTAGGCTAGTGCACGCAAGGCAGATGTCTTACTGCTTGCACCACTGCCCTGGCCCCATATGTGTATGTTTTTTATTTATTTATTTATTTACTTATATGTTTTATATTTATTTGCATAAAAACTTTATATTAAGGCACTGTGAATTATATGGTTGAGTTTCAGGCATAAAATGTAAAATATTTTGCTTTTATTTATTTATTTTTTAATTTATTATTATTATTATTATTATTTTTTTTTGGTTTTTGGGTCACACCCGGCAGAGCTCAGGGGTTACTCCTGGCTCCATGCTCAGAAATTGCTCCTGGCAGGCATGGGGGACCATATGGGACACCAGGATTCGAACCAATGACCTTTTGCATGAAAGGCAAATGCCATACCTCCATGCTATCTCCCGGGTCCCTTGCTTTTATTTTTTATAACTAACATTTTAATATTACTATAAAAACATAGTAATAGGGGCTGAAGAGATAGCATGGAGGTAGTGCGTTTGCCTTTCATGCAGAAGGATGGTGGTTTGAATCCCGGCATCCAATATGGTCCCCTGAGCCTGCCAGGAGCAATTTCTGAGCACAGAGTCAGAGCCAGGAGTAACCCCTGAGTGCTGCCAGGTGTGACCCAAAAACAAAACAAAACAAAAGAAGACCAAAAAAGCCCCACAAAACATAGTAATAAGATAAACATGGAAATGAACATCAATAAAATTATATAATTAAGAATAAAATATTAGGGGAGGCGGAGGGATAACACAGTGGTAGAGCATTTGCCTTGCATGTGGCCGACCCAGAATGGACCTGGGTTAGATCCCTGGCGTCCCATATGGTCCCCTGAGCCTGTCAGGAGCAATATCAGAGCACATAGTCAGGAGTAACCTGTGAGCATCACTGCATGTGGCCCAAAAACAAAAACAAATTAAAAAAAAATATTAGAAAACTAGAGATAGGATACAAGAATTAGACACTTGCCTTGCATGGGGCCAACCTTACCCTCAATTCTAATTTTTTTTTTTTTGAATTTGAGTAACACCCATCGGCGCTCAGTGGTTACTCCTGGCTCTGCACTAAGAAATCACTCCTGGCAGGCATGGGGGACCATATGGGATGCCGGGATTTGAACCACCATTCGTCCTTAATCAGCTGCATGCAAATGCCCCACTGCTGTGCTATCTCTCTGGCCCCACCCTCAGCTCTATTTGATTTCATGGCGATAGACCCCCAAACACAGGTTTGTAGCATTATCCAAACATTATTAGGAGTAGCCCCAACCCCAGAAACAAAAAAATCTCAACCCATAGTCAGACACATTCACTCAATATTTATTTTTGTTTGTGTTTGAGCCACACCCAGCAATGTTCAGGGATTCCTCCTGGCACTGAGCTCAGAAATTGGTCCTGCCAGGCTCAGAGGTTACTCCTGGTTTCGCGCTCAGAAGTCAGTCCTGGCAGGGTTCGAGGGACCATATAGGATGCCAGGATTCGAACCACTGTTCATCCTGTATTGGCCGAATGCAAGGCAAACACCTTACCATTGTGCTATCGCTCCGACCCCTTACTATTTTTTTTTCTTCTTTTGTGGTGAGGGGCCACACATAGTGGTGCTGAAAGCTTATTCCTGGTTCTACCCTTAGGGAGCATTCTTGTAATCTTGGGGGGCCATCTGGGGTGCTAAGGACTGAATATGGGTCAGCAGCATGCAAGACAAGTGCCTTACCTGCTGAAATATCTCTTCACTCCCAGTATTTTTATATTTATTTTTTTCTTTTTGGACCACACCTGGTGACGCTCGGGGGTTGCTTCTGGCTTGGGGAACCATATGGGACACCTGGGGCTTCTGGCTTGGGGGACCATATGGGATACCTGGGGCTCAAACCGTGGTCCATCCTAGGTTAGCACGTGCAAGGCAAACGCCCTATCACTTGTGCCACCGCTCCAGCCCCGATTTTTATATTTCTTATGAGTCTTATACAGTCTTATTATTTCTTTCTTTATGTGTATGTATGTTAAAGAAGCTATTATGCTATATAACTAGTTCTTTAAAAGTCTTTTAGAGGCCAGAGAGACAGTACAGTAGGTAAGGCACTTGTTTTGCATACAGCCAGTGGGGTTTGATCCCAGAATCCTATAAGGTCCCCTGAACCCTGCTAGGAATGATCTAAATGTGGAGCCAAGAGTAAACCCTGTGTGGTTCAAAAAAAAAAGTTTACATTTTTTTCTTGCCATTAAAATCTATGAGGAAAAGATAGAACAGCAGGTAAGATGCTTCCCTTTACACCTGGCCTTCTGGGTTCTATCCCTAATACCACACATGGGTCTCCTGAGCACTACCAGGAGTGATTCATAAACAAAGAAGGGGGTGAGCGAAAAACGAGAGAGAGAGAGAGAGAGAGAGAGAGAGAGAGAGAGAGAGAGAGAGAGAGAGAGAGAGAGAACCCTTTTTTTTTTGGTTTGGTTTAGTTTGCATTATTCTGGGGGGAGGCCACACCTGATGGCACTCAGGAGTTACTCCTGGCTCTGTACTTAGAAACTACTCAGGGAGGGGCCAGAGCGATAGCATAAAGGTAGGGTGTTTGCTTTGCACGTTGCAGATCCAGGATGGACCTTCATTCAATCCCCGGCATCCCATATGATCCCCCAAGCCAGGAGCAATTTCTGAGCATGTAGCTAGGAGTAACCCCTGAGCATCACAGAATGTGGCCAAAAAAGCAAAAAAAAAATTTTTGGTTTTTGGTTTTTGGTTTTTGGACCACACCCAGTGACGCTCAGGGGTTACTCCTGGCTATGCGCTCAGAAGTCGCCCCTGGCCTGGGGAACCATATGGGGCATGGGGGATAGAACCGCGGTCCATCCAAGGCTAGCGCGGTAAAGCAGGCACCTTACCTCCAGCGCCACCACCCGGCCCCGAAAAAAAATTTTTTTACTCAGGGAACCATATATATTGGGGATTGAACCTAGATTGGCCTTGTGCAAGACAAAAGCCCTCCCTGCTATGTTATTGCTGCCCCTATACATGTAATTTTATTTATTTATTTATTTATTTTAGTTTTGGGGTCACACCAGGTGACGTTCAAGGATTACTCATGGCTCTGTACTCAGAAATTGATCCTGGCTCAGAGGACTATATGAGAAGCCAGAATCAAACCCAGGTCTGTCCTGGGTCAGCCATGTGCAAGGCAAATGCCCTACCCCTGCTCTATCGATCCGGCCCCTATAGGTGTCCTTTTTAAATGACTCTGTAGTATCTCTTCATTCACTCAGTTTTAATAACATGTTCTATTTTCAGTGATTGTTGAGCCCATTCCAGATAGACAGAGTGCTCAAGATTATTTGAATTTATATGTAAAACCAACTCTGCTTCGAGGACTCACAGAACTTTGTAAGGAAAAGCCACAAGATCCTCTCGTAAGAATTCTTTCCATTCATATTAAAAAATATATATTGTGCAGGCTGGGCAATAGTTCAGATCTGTTCAGCTGTGAGTTTGATCCATAGTCTTGTATGGCACCACCAGCAGTAACTGGTAACTCATTAAACTGGTACCAGCCCCCCTTCCCCACACAAGCATTGATAGTCATGTCCCCCACAAAAAAAAAATTTTTTTTGGATTTTGGGCCACTCCCGGCAGTGCTCAGGGGTTACTCCTGGCTATCTGCTCAGAAATCACTCCTGGCAGGCACGGAGGACCATATGGGACACCGGGATTCGTACCAACCACTTTAGGTTTTGGATCGGCTGCTTGCAAGGCAAACACTGCTGTGCTATCTCTCTGGGCCCCACAAAAATATTTTTTATATTTAAAACATTATATATCCCATGAAACCTCAATAAAAGTGGTAATAAAAATAACTGAATAAAACTTAATATTTTTGAAACAGTGGGAGGTTATTAAGAAGCATTTTTTTTTTTTTGATTTTTGGGCCATACCTGCACTCAGAAATTACTTCTGGCAGACTTGGGGGACCATATAGGATGCTAGGGATCCAACCTAGGTCAGCTACATGCAGGTAAAAACACCTTACCCACTGTGCTATCACTCCAGCCCCATTGAGGTGATTTTTTTTTTTTTTTGTCACTCCCAGCGGTGCTCAGGGGTTACTCCTCGCTATCTGCTCAGAAATTGCTTGGGCAGGCATGGGGGACCATATGGGACACTGGGATTCGAACTAACCACCTTAGGTTCTGGATCGGCTGCTTGCAAGGCAAATACCGCTGTGCTATCTCTCTGGGCCCCATTGAGGTGATTTTTAAACTATTTTTTGTCCCCCCTCCCCGATTTTTAAACTGTTATTTATAAGGACAGATATAGTTTTTGGCCGTTTAGAGGTAGTAAAGGCACATATACCCAAAGTACGAACACTATTGTAAATAATAACTAGTAAAATAAACTATTATATGTATATTTTGGGGGGGTTGGGCCATATCTGGTGATGCTCAGGGGTTACTCCTGGCTATGCACTCAGAAATTGCTCCTGGCAGGCTCAGGGGACCATATGGGATGCCGGGATTCGAACCACCGTCCTTCTGCATCTAAGGCAAACACCTTACCACTGTGCTATTTCTCTGACCCTATATTATATTTTAAATGATATCTTTATACATTCTTTTTGTTTGTTTTTGGGCCACACTTGACAGTAGCTCTGTGCTCAGTATTTTAAATGATATCTTTATACATTCTTTTTGTTTGTTTTTGGGCCACACTTGACAGTAGCTCTGTGCTCAGGAGTCATTCCTGGAGGAAATCAGGGGTAACCAGATGCTGGATTGAACCCTGGTACAAGCTATACAAGCTGTACAAGCTCTGTGCTGTACTGTCACTCCAACCCAATACTGAGATACATTCTTTTATGTAGCTTTTTTTTTTTGTGTGTGTGTGGGAAATGAGTCACACCTAGCAGTTTTCATGACTGTTCCTGGCTCTATACTCAGGAGTAACTCCTGGTTTGTGCTTGAAAGATTATATGTGGTACCAAAGATGAAATAAGGATTGTCTGCATAAAAGATAAATTCCCTTGGGCTAGAGATGATAGTATAGCAGGTAGGGTATGTGTCTTGTACAACATGGATCCAGGTTTAATCCCTAAACCCTGGAGCCTCAGGAGTGATCATTAACTACAAAGCCAGGAGTAAACTCTGAGTGCCACTGGGTATGGCCCCAAAACAACAAATAAAACAACAGGAAAAAAGGGTAAGGGCCCTTACCCCTGAACTATTTCTCTGACCACTATTTTTTTTAGTAGATATTATAGTACAACTTGGTTCTACATACTACACATCTGGTTATAGTGTTTATACATGTACTGACCAGAAACTATAATCTTTTTTGTTTGCAGTGCTGGAGTGGATTTGCATACTTGGTGCGGTATTCTCACATAATCTTCTTGTATTCACACACTTAGTTACAAAACCCAGTGGTGCTCAGGGCTTACTCCTAGATCTGAGGCCAGGGATCATTTCTGGGCATTCCTTCTCACTCTGTGGTTGCTCCTAATTCTGTTCTGGGGGACCATATGGAATGCTGGGGAACAAACCTAGGTCAGCAGGTGCAATGCAACTGCCCTGGCCACTGTACTAACTCTCTTGCCTTAACAATATTAAATCTTGGGGACCGGCAGATAGCATGGAAGTAAGGCGTTTTGCCTTCCATGCAGAAGGACAGTGGTTCGAATCCTGGTATCCCATATGGTCCCCGGTGCCTGCCAGGGGCGATTTCTGAGAGTAGAGCCAGGAGTAACCCCTGAGCGTGCCGGGTGTGACCCAAAAACCAAAAAACCAAACCAAAAAACAATATTAAATCTTTCTCGCGGGGCCGGGCAGTGGCGCTGGAGGTAAGGTGCCTGCCTTGCCTGCGCTAACCTAGGACGGACGGCGGTTCGATTCCCCGGTTCCCCATATGGTCCCCCGTGCCTGCCAGGAGCGACTTCTGAGCGAATAGCCAGAAGTAACCCCTGAGCGTCACCGGCCAAAAAAAAAACAAAACAAAACAAAAATCTTTCTCGCTATGAACATAGAAATGTTTACACTTATTTAGATATGTGTTTATTTCCATAATAATTAATATTTTTGGTACATATGACTAAATTGCTTGTTTATATTTTCAGTATTAAAAATGAAAAATAAGGGACTGGAAAGATAGCACAGCGATAAAGCATTTGCCTTGCATGCAGAAGGACGGTGGTTTGAATCCCGGCATCCTATATGGTACCCCAAGCTAGCAGAGGGTGATTTCTGAGTGTAGAGCCAGGAGTGACCCCTGAGTGCTGCCAAGTGTGACCCCCCAAAATAAATAAAAATAAAAATGAAAAATAATTCTTTTTTAAAATATCTTTATTTAAACACCTTGATTACAAACATGATTGTGGTTGGATTTCAGTCATGTAAAGAATAACCCCCTTCACCAGTGCAACATTCTCATCACCAATGTCCCAAATCTCCCTCCTCCCCACCCCACCCTCGCCTGTACTCTAGAAAGGTTTTCTACTTCCCTCATTCATTCACATTGTTATAATAGTTCTAAATGTAGTTATTTCTCTAACTGCACTCATCATTCTTTGTGGTAAGCTTCATGTAGTGAGCTGGAACTTCCAGCCCTCCTCTCTTTTGTCTCTGAAAATTAGTAAGAATGTCTTTCATTTTTCTTAATTTCTTAATTTCTTTTTGTCTTTTGGGTCACACTCAGCTATTTTTATGACTTACTACTGACTCTGCACTCCTGGCAGCACTGAAGGGATCATATAGGGTGCCAAGGACTAAACCCAGGTTAACCACGTGGAAAGCAAGAGCCCTTTCTATTCTCTCTCCAGCCTCCTGATTTCTTTTTTGATATTTTCATTGCTGATGAGTATAAACAACATTGACTTTTGTGTGTTGATGTTGTAACCTGCAACATTGACAAAATCATGTATTAGCTCTAATTACCATTAACAATAGTTTCATACACGCATACTTCAGTATTTTTGCTCTTTTTCATATTCTTCCTATGTCCTCTCATTTTTGTTTCTTAGTACCAGGAGTCACATGTACTTGGTCTAGAGCTTTGCAGCATCAAAGATCATACTATCTGAGCCAGGAATCATACTAGGTAGTGGTGTGGGCAGTGCTGGGGATTGAACTCGTGATCTCAGACATGCAAGGCAGATGCTCTGCTACAGAACCTTATCCTTGGGCCTTGATTTTTCATTGTTATTGAAGTGATGGATGTATATGTACATGTATATGAAAATATGTAATGATTATTAATTTAAGGATCTTTCTTCTCTTTTTTCCTTAGCTTTGGCTAGCTGACTGGTTGCTGAAAAATAATCCTAACAAACCTAAACTTGATCACCATCCAGTTACATAAGAACTTAATAAAACGAAGTCTTCCGAGAAACAGATCATGAATTATCTTGTTATCATAGGAAAGTTTCTACTTAAAGCAAAAAATTTTTTCTTGGGGCCAGAGAGATAGCATAATAGTAGGGCATTTGCCTTGCATGCAGATAGATGGGGTTCAAATCTCACCATTCCATATGGTCCCCTGAGCCTGCCAAGAAGCTATTATAAAGGCTATTATAAAGGCAAGGATATTTTGAGGGGAGGGGCCTGTCAGTGGTACCCCAGACTCCCAGGGGCCATTCCTAGCATTACTTGTCCCACTAAGTTGGTAGTTCAGTCTAAGAACCAAGGATGTAGTGCTGTTTGGACACTCTGGTTACCTCTTGGCGTTTGGGGGTCTCTAGGGTCATGACTTGAGATGCTCAAGAGATTGGGGATTGAACCTGGGTCTGATACATGCAAAGCAAGTGCCCTAATCCCTGTCCTAAACCCTAACTCTGGAAAATTATTATTATTATTATTATTATTATTATTTTGGTTTTTGGGTCACACCCAGCAGCATTCAGGGGTTACTCCTAGGTCTATACTCAGAAATCGCTCCTGGCAGGCTCGGGGGACCATATGAGATGCTGGGATTTGAATCATTGTCCTGCATGTAAGGCAAATGCCCTGCCTCTATGCTATCTCTCCCACCCTGGAAAATAATTTTTAATTTCCTTCTTGAGTTATGTGGGTTGAAGATGAAAAAGTAGCCTATGCAAATAAAAGTAATTTATGTTGTGCACCAGCATGAGTCTGTTTTGTTTTTCAAAATTATATCTGTACTCTCCTTTTTAAATTTTGGTTTTGGGATTAGACCCATCAGAGCACTCTTGGCAGGGTGAAGGGGAATTATATGGGACGCCAGGATCAAACTTGGGTCAGCTACTGCAAAGCAAGTGACCTGCTCATTGAACTATCTCCTTGAGCCTAACACGTGTTTTAAAATTTGACAGCAGGGGTCGGAGAGATAGCACAGTGGTAGTTGCTTGTGCCCAACCCAGGATGGACCAGTTTTGATCTCTGGTATCCCATGTGGTCCCTGGAGCCTGCCAGGAGCAATTTCTGAGTGTATAGCCAGGAGTAATCCCTGAGCAATGCCGCCGACCCAGGACCATCAGTGGTTTGAATCCCAGCATGCCATATGGTCCCCATGCCTACCAGCAGTGATTTCTGAGTACAGAGCCAGGAGTAACCCCTGAACATCACCAGATGTGGCCCCCTCAAAAAAAACAAATGAAAAAAGCCCAAATAAATAATAATAAAATTTCACGGCAGTTTACAATACTCATACCATCTCACACAAGGTCAGTGATTATTGAAAATACCACAAGAAATCCAATAGTGTGTTAACTATGCAAAAAAGACTTCAAAACAAGTGTTCCATGGCTTTACATATCTAATTTTTTTCCAAATGAAATGATCAGATGAGTCAGCCATAGAGTACATTCTCAAATATATAAGACTTGTTTCTGGGGGCCAGGCGGTGGCGCTGGAGGTAAGGTGCCTGCGCTAACCTAGGATGGACCGCGGTTCGATCCCCCAGTTCCCCATATGGTTCCCCGTGCCTGCCAGGAGCGACTTCTGGGCGAATAGCCAGGAGTAACCCCTGAGCGTCACCGGGTGTGGCCCCAAAACAAAACAAAACAAAAAAAAAGACTTGTTTAAAACCATGTGGGGATGAGAAGAGAAAGAAAGGGCAGAAGAAATGAGTTGAACATCTAAAAACAATTGGACAGGTACCTTCAATCAGGGGGAGAGGCAAGAGAGAAGAAAAGAGAGAAACAGAAGGTTGCTAAGTGCTCTGTTGATAAGAAAATAAAAAAGTATATATAGGGACTGGAATGATAGCACAACAGTAGGGAGTTTGCCTTGCATATGGCTGACCTAGGATGAACCACAGTTCAATTCCTGGCATCCCATATGGTCCCCCAAGCCAGGAGCGATTTCTGAGCACATAGCCAGGAGTAACGCTGAACGTCACCTGGTGTGGCCCAAAAACAAAAACAAAAAACGTGTTTTGTATATATGACTAATGTATTTATCTTCATCTTTGCTTCCTTTTTTTTTTTTATTGCCACATCAGGCCATGCTCAGGAATTACTCCTGGCTCTGGACTCAGAAAATTACTTCTAGTGGTTATGGCAGAGAGAGGGTTGAGAGGGAATCATATGGGTACCAAGATCAAACCTGGGTTGACTGTGTGCAAGGTAAAATATCCTACTAACTATACTATTGCTCCAGCTCCAACCTATTTATTTTCCTTAATTTTGTAATAAGTAAATAAATAAATAAATAAAATAAAAAAGACTCCTTTTTTTGTCTCATATCCATATTTTCCCTTCACTTTAACAGCTTGTCATGAGCAGCCTTGCCAGTGTCTTTGATATTCTCACATTTTCCCAATTCTCCCATTGCCTAGAGCAACATGCATAGTGTGGAACCTCTAAAGGGCGATTCTTCTTCCAGGGTGTCTAGAATAGCCCTTTTTCCAGTCCACAGTTCCTTGCTATGGAGAACGCAGGTGAATAAAGTCTCTGGTGCTAAGAATCTCTCTTTGTTCTACTCCCTTTCTCCTAATTCCTAGTCACTCCTCTGCTAATAACTAATAATGGTATATCTTTTTGTTTTGTTTTTTGGGTCACACCCAACCACGCTCAGGGGTTATTCTTGGCTTTGCACTCAGAAATCACCCCTGGCAGGCACTAGGGACCATATGGGATGCCGGGATTCGAACCACTGTCCATCCTGGATAGGCTTACTTGCAAGGCAAATGCCCCACCGATGTGCTATCTCTCCAGTCCCAATGGTATATCATTTGCTAGTGTCATCTAGGTGTGTCAATCGACATATCCTATCTGAGAAACTCATGATTTTATGCTTAAAGATGATTCATCCTATCCTGCTACTGGAAAAATACCCCTCCTTTTTTCTTCTCCATAGTCCAGGCCCCCTTCACAGAGATCTGAACTCATGATGATCTAATTTTACTTTGGAATTTGTAGTCACGTACATTCTATGTATGTAAGTTACTACATTGGGTTTTATCCCACCTACTAGTATGTCTGATGTTAATTTAGTCATTTAGACCACCTCAGAAGAAAGGTGAGATCATTTTCCTCTGTGTTCCAACTATAGGCCTAGATGTTCACCTTCGATTTCAGGCAATACTCAGAAAGAATAAGATTCAAGGGGCTCCCAGGGCAATAGAAACAAAGAACATGAGAACTATCTTCTGTAGGAAGCTTGCTCTTGAGCAGGGTTGTGGGGTAGATAACACAGGGAAGGAGGTAAGGAAACACTACAGTGCTATGCGTGACACCCTATCAGTGATAGTATTGCAAATCAGAGCTGTAAAGGAAAAAAAGGCGCCTGCCACAGAGACAGGCAGGGGATGGGAGTTGGATGGAAAGGATACTGGAGACATTGTTTGAAGAAGTACACACTGGTAAAGGGATTGGTGTTGGAACATTGTATGTTCAAAATTCAATCATGAACAAACAACTTCATTCATAATGATTTAATTTTTGTTGTTGTTGTTGTTGTTGTTTTTTGGGCCACACCCGGCGGTGCTCAGGGGTTACTCCTGGCTGCCTGCTCAGAAATAACTCCTGGCAGGCACGGGGGACCATATGGGACACTGGGATTCGAGCCAACCACCTTTGGTCCTGGATCAGCTGCTTGCAAGGCAAACGCCGCTGTGCTATTTCTCTGGGCCCATAATGATTCAATTTTAAAAAAGAGAACTAAAGGAATTAGAAAGATTTCAATGGATTTAACTCAAACCTTGCATGTCGAAAGCCCAGGTTCTAGCCCTGAAAACCAGAGTGGCTTTTGAGCACAAAGCCAAAAGCAGCCTTTGAGAGCCATTGAGTATTACCTCCACCCCCCCCACACACACACACACACACATACACACACACTAACTCCTGGGGGAAAAAGATTAAACAAAGACTTTTGAGTGCATAGGGATCCTTGAACTCTGTACTCATGAGTGACCCTTTGTTCACTCCTTGGAGGTGCTTGGGGAACCATATGTGGTGGCAGGGAATCATACTGAAATTGGTCATGAGGAAGGCAAGTACCTTAACCAACCCTGTACTACCTTTATGGTCTGAGATCCTTGAACGTTCTTGCTTCCTCTTAACAAAAAATATAGGTCTTCAGTTTCCTTCTTAAAAGGTCTTTTCTACCTTCATCCTGTATTCACATTTTTCTTTCTCTTTAGCAGACTTGGTCTTCCACCTCAGTTCTTTTTTTTTTTAACTTTATTCATTAATTTATTGATTGGTATTTGGGCCACACCCAGCAGTGCTCAGTGGTTACTCCAGGCTTGCACTCAGAAATCATCCCTGGCAAACTGGGGTCCATATGGGTGCTGGGAATCGAACAGGGTCCCGCCCTGGTCCGTCACGTGCAATGCAAACACCCTACAACTGTCCTATCTCTCCAGTCCTCCACCTCAGTTTTTGAGAAAGGAGATGGAAGCATCTAGGGGCTTGTGTTTCTCCCCAAAGTTTGTTTTTTGGAGTTTTTTTTGAGGGGGGTTGGTTTTTGATCACACCCCATGATGTTCATATTCTATTGTTAGATATGTAATAGATTATGGTACAAGAGACTCTAACCACATATATGTGTTAAAGATTCTTTGAAATATTCTTTTTTTTTTTTTTTGGTTTTTTGGGCCACACCCGTTTGATGCTCAGGGGTTACTCCTGGCTAAGCGCTCAGAAATTGCCCCTGGCTTGTGGGGACCATATGGGACGACGGGGGATCGAACCTCAGTCCTTCCTTGGCTAGCACTTGCAAGGCAGACACCTTACCTCTAGTGCCACCTCGCAGGCCCCATATTCTTGAATTAATATATAGTTCACACTCAATCATGAACAATTTTGTAACTATCTCACAGTGATTTAATTAAAATATATAGTTCAGTTAATTATAAAAGTATGACTATAGGGGCTGGAAAGATAGCACAGCGGTGCTTGCCTTGCAAGCAGTCGATTCAGAACCTAAGGTGGTTGGTTCGAATCACGGCATCTCATGTGGTCCCCCGTGCCTGCCAGGAGCTATTTCTGAGCAGATAGCCAGGAGTAACCCCTGAGCAAAGCCAGGTGTGGCCCAAAAAACCAAAGAACAACAACAAAAAAAAACACGAAACAAAACAAACAAACAAAAAGTATGTCTATAATGCTGGAGAAATAATATAGCAGGTAATGTATTTGTCTGGCATGAGGACAACCTGGTACCATATATGGTCCCCAAAGCCCCTCCAGGAATGATCCCTGAGCACAGAGCCAGGAATAAGCCCTAAACAATGCGAGTATGGCCCAGAAACTATAAATAATTATAACTCTAGGGGGCTGGGCGGTGGCGCTGGAGATAAGGTGCCTGCGCTAACCCAGGACGGACCGTGGTTCGATCCCCCGGTTCCCCATATGGTCCCCCGTGTCTGCCAGGAGCGACTTCTGAGCGAATAGCCAGGAGTAACCCCTGAGCATCACCGGGTATGGCCCAAAAACCAGGAAAAAAATTATAACTCTAAATATTACTATAAATAACTAATTGGGGGGTCGGAGAGATAGCATAAAGGTAAAGCGTTTGCCTCTCATGCAGAAGGATGGTGGTTCAAATCCAAGCATCCCATATGGTCCCTTGTGCCTGCCAGGGCGATTTCTGAGCATAGAGCCAGGAGTAACCCCTGAGTGCTGCCGGGTGTGACCCAAAAACAAACAAACAAAAAACTAATTGGTATATATAATTTTAGCCAATTACTTATCATAAATAATTTTTTTCAATATTAACAAGTGACCTCCATGAGTGACCAGATAGTCTGGAACAAATACTCCAGTTTGCTGGAGATTCTCCTAGTGAGATACCTGAAATTCTTGCATCTTCAGTGCTGTCAATCATGCACAAACTAAGGGCCGAATTGAAAGAATAGAGGTAAGGCTTTTGCCTTGCATGTGGCAGATCCAGGATAGACCTGTTCCCATCCATGGTGTCCCATACGGTCCCCAAGCCAAGAGCCATTTCACCCCTGAGAATCACTGTCACGGGGTATGGCCAAGCCTCTCCTTGGCCCCCCCCCCAAAAAAAAATCATGTGCAAACTAGAGCATGTAACACTCTCTCAAATAGCTCTTAGGTGAGGGGTTCCCAGATCTGTTTTTGTGTCAAGGTACTTATTTCTCCCCAATGTTGCAAAATTCCTAACTCTTGTGGAACTTTTAAAATTCCACGTTGTAAAGTACTTTTTTTTTTTTTTAAAGAGTAACTATTTAAACAAAGGCTATGACTAAAGAAAAAGATCTTTGTGAATACTCATGCCTGGTTTTCCTAGTAAAGCATTTAGTCTCCAGGAATGAGACGCCTGTCCTTTTCCTGGTTTCAAGGTAACCCCAAAAGTTCTCCTCACTCCCCCCTCCAAACTGAGGGTGGATGACACTGCTGTGATTGATACCTTTTGTTCCTAGACCAAACTGGTTTTTTTTTATAACCCACCCCCTGCCAACACTTTCCAAAGTGCCATTGCCATCAGCTCTAGAGGGAGCCCCTCCTGTATGCTTCCTGGCCAGCAGCTGCTGCTTTGCAATGACAGGGAGCAGGGGGTGGGGAAACTGCTTGCAGACAAATGGGCAGCTAATAGGACCAACAGCCCCATCATTAGGGCCATAAAAAATTCCTCCCCACCCCTTGTTCATGTGCATTTTTTGATTGAGGTGGGAAGAACTGTCCCTTGGAAAAGTTCCAGCTTCATCTCACCTTGCTGAGTAACCTCAAGTCCTCCCACCCCCAACCCTACCCCCACTTTCTCCAATAAATGCTGAGATTTTTCTTTCTCAGATCAAATCTGTTGCTCATTTAATCCAATACTGTTGATTCATTACACTCCTTACAGGTACTTACATGCCAATAAGCGATATTTTGAACAACTGTAGGTTAATAGATCCACAAATGAAGCAAAGTCCCCAAAGATCCCAAGTACCACTGATGTGTCAACACAAATTTCCTTTAGACTTTCTATTCTCTGACTGTGGATGTTCATTGTTCAGTGATTTTATTCTGCAGGGTAAATTAGCGTTCTCAACCATTTTGGTTTACTTTCCAGGCACAGGTTTTCTAATTATGGGGTAAAGAGGGTTAGGCTATCTTATAGAAATAGGCATCTCCACTGTTAAGGTTAATAAATCATATCTTAATCGGGATTGTAAAATCCTGATCCTTATGGGTGGCCTTTATGTTGAGGCCAGAATGACCCCCCTCCCTGAACTTTATCTAGTGTCTCTAGTCCTCCTCAATGTGAGAACATTTCAAGGAGTCTTTAACATATATATGTGGTTAGAGCCTCTTACACCATAAAATGGTTAGACAAGGACCAATATAAAAGTCAGTCTACAATTAGATTGAAGCTTTGGAAACAAGCACATCCTTTTGAGAGGTGCTTGCTTTTATAATGTGTCATTTAGCAAATGGTCTGTGAAAAATTAGTCATGCCAAGCTTCTAGCCACCTGATGACTTGCTACAGACTAAACATCCCAGATGAAAATGTTTAGACTTTAAGGCTTCAGTCTTTCAAAGTTCAGTTAAAATTAAAAAAAAAACAAAAACAAAAACAAAACAAAACACTATACAGGGCCTAGAGTGATAGACAGCGGTAGGGCATTTGCCTTGCATGCTATTGATCTGGAATGGGCCCACGTTTGATTCCTAGCATCCCATATGGTCTCCAGAGCCTGCCAAGAGCGATTTCTAAGCACAGAGCCAGGAGTAATCCCTGAGTGCTGCCAGATGTGGCCCAAAAAAACAAAAACAAAAACAAAACCAACAATAGATTTCACCTACAAAGGTTAAATCATTATTATAAATTTCTCCTTATGTCATGGTTTGGAAGACACAAAATACCATATGTCAAAAGCATGCATCTTTCGAAACATAATACTAGAAACCATTGTGTTTTTTTTTTTTTGTGGTAAAAGACACAGTATATGAAATTAATACTAGTATTGTGGGGAGGGGCCAGAGAGATGCCTTACAATAGGTAAGGCATTTGCCTTGCATCTCACCTATACTGGTTTGATTCCTGGCATCCCATGATTTCTCTGAGCCTAAGCCCACCAAAAGTAATTCTTGAGTGCAGACCCAGGAGTAACCTCTGAATAGTGCTGGGTGTATTCCCAAAAATAAAAACAGAATTTGGGGAGGAGTGAGGCCACATCCGGCAGTGCTCCTGATTTACTTCTAGCTCTGCTTCAGGACTACTTCTGGTGGTACCTGGGGCCATATACAGTACCAGAGATCTGTCCAGATCTGAACTCTCTGTCCAGCCCTGAAACTAATATTGTTACGATAAAATTTCTACACTCAGTGACACTCAGGGATTACTCCTTTCTATGCACTCAGAAATCGCTTCTGGCCCTGGGGACTATATGGGATGCTGGGGACTGAACCCAGGTCCATCCTGGGTCAACTGCATGCAAGGCAAATGCCTTACTGCTGTGCTATCGTTCCAGCCCCTATTGTACCTTTTTAAAATCATATTGTTGGGGCCCGGGAGATAGCATGGAGGTAAGGCGTTTGCCTTTCATGCGAAAGGTCATCGGTTCGAATCCCAGTGCCCCACATGGTCCCCCGTGCCTGCCAGGAGCAATTTCTGAGCATGGAGCCAGGAGTAACCCCTGAGCACTGCCGGGTGTGACCCAAAAACCAAAAAAAAAAAAAAATCATATTGTTATATTCCAGATCAGAGACTCCCTACTGTATGTAGAAATCTAAAACCTTTTGTCCAGCTCCTATAGAGCTCAGTGTCCCCACCTGTCCTCTCTCAGCTCTTCAGTAGTTATCAACTCTGAGGATTGATATTGGACTACCCTAAATACTTTGATGTAGTTAGGAATCAAACCCAGAGCCTCCACATACAAAATAAGAGCACTGCCATTGAGCCATCCTCCCTGACTTCTGAATCTCTTAATTGCATCCTATACCCTGCATTACTATAGAATGCTTTCTTTCAACAGACCTTTTATTCCTTCCTATGTGACGTTGAGGATCCAACCAGAATAGCTGCATACAATCAAGCACCTTACCTGCTATACTGTCTTTCTAACCCAAGATCTATTATTTTTACTTCTATTTATTAGATAAATTAATCATTTTCTTTATCCATGAATTTTATATTCCTGATCTCCATATAAGCTGCTCTGAAGATTTTGAAGTTGTAAGCTTGCCCCTGGAAGTACTCAGGACTTACTCCTGGCTCTGTGCTCAGGGATTTCTACTGGTGGTGCTTGGGGGACCATCTGGGGTGCTAGGGATTAAAACCAGGCTGCTGCTTACAAGACAAGTGCCCTACTTACTGTTCCAACTCTCTGGCCCTACTGCTTTCTTATTCTCCTTGACGAGGGGATTCAAATTGAATGAACACTGGCGTCACTGAAAATAGGTTTCCTATTTTCCTTAGTAGCTATGTCTGAAATTATTTTGATGCTAAATCATACCTATACTGAGCATACATAAGTAGTAATGTGATAAGAAATTTCATATATGTTAGCCTAGTATTCAAGGTTACCCCAAATTGACCAGTATTTATCGTTCCAATCTTTGTTTCCTAAACCTATCTATTTGCTCACTTTGTACATTCTTAACTCTAAACATTTGCTATGCCATTTCTTCTCTTTCTGTTGCCTTCTCAAACACTAGAAAACTCTCTACTTTTATTTTTTTCCAATGCAAGGGATTGAACTCAGGGCCTCATACATACAGGGCAGGTATGCTGCTACTAAGTTATATTATTCATAACTTCTCTCTTGTTCTTCTATGTGTATATCACTTCTAGCCTCAAAGATAATTTCTGGGCCAGAGTGATAGTACAGTGGTATGTCGTTTGCTTTGCATACAGCCAACCCAGGACAGACCTGGGTTCTACCCATGGCATCCCATATGGTCTCCTGAGCCTGCCAGGAGCAATTTCTGAGTGCAGAGCCAGGAGTAACCAATGAACACCACTAGTTGTGGCCCAAAAACAAACAAACAAACAAAAGATAATTTCCTACAAATTTTCACTGGTCTTGCGAACTGCTCATAATTTAATTTCTGAACTTGTCTGGCATTTAATTATACATTCCCATAATAGAATGTAATGGGCATATTAATGAAATGTCCTGACTTTGAAAAAGAGAAAAGCAGTTTTGTATTTATGATTTCCTAGTTCTGTTCAAAAGTGCATTAGCAAAAGTGTTAGAAGGATAATATCTACAACCTTACTAATAATATCTAGTAGGGTTGTTTTGTTTTGCTGCTGCCACTGCTACTGCTACTGCTGTGTGTATGTTGGCCAAATCAAACCCAAGCCTGTGATATATGAAGTGCCGTATTTGCCGGCGTATAAGACAACCCCTAATTTTATAGTTAAAACATAGGTTTAGGCCTATATTCGCTGTATCAGAAAGAACGTTCCTGTGCTGCAAGTGTATGTACCAGAGAGCCAATCACAACAAGCAAAGGTTCAAAGGTTCTACTGTAATAGACTTCCTCTCTGACTCTGGCCCATTTGAGCAGGCTTTTGACAGGGTAGATTCGGGTCCAGAATATTGTCTAATTTGCATGCATCAAAAGCCTGCTTGGATTGGCCGAGTTAGGAGGCGTTCTGAGCAGCCTTGCAGTGATTGGTACAGGATCGAGTTGGAAAATTCGTTTCATGGCACTATCCAGATGATTTTCGTTTAGCGCATAGTGAGACGTTTTTCGGGATATACTCGGCATATAAGACGACTCCCGATTTTCGGTTGACTTTTTTTTTTCGTTTCAAAAGTCGTCTTATACGCCGGCAAATACTATGCTGCGCAATATCCCTGACTTCTATTTCCCTGGACTATTGTGAAGATGAAAGTGATAATAATATATGTAAAATACCTAGTCATGGGGCCTGGGAGATAGCATGGAGGTAAGGCGTTTGCCTTTCTTGCAAAAGGTCATCGGTTTGAATCCCGGTGCCCCATATGGTCCCCTGTGCCTGCCAGGAGTAATTTCTGAGCATGAAGCCAAGAGTAACCCCTGAGCACTGCCGGGTGTGACCCAAAAAC
>PVKC010019846.1:0-18871 GCA_004027635.1 Crocidura indochinensis
GTGAAAGCAGAGGTAAAGAAATGGTAATACATTAAACTGAGAAGCTTCTACACTTCAAAGGACACTGACTAAAACACAAAGATCAGCACTGATTGGGATAAACTATTCACTCAATACACATTAGATAATAGGTTAATATCTAAGACATACAAGTTACTGACAGAACTCAACAAGAAAAATATATCTAAACTCCATCAGCAACTGGTGAGAAGAAATGAAGAGATATTTTCACAAAGAAGAAATACCGAGAGCCAAAAGGCATGTTAAAAAAAATGCTCCACATCACTAATCATCAGGGAGGTGCAATTCAAAGCAACAGTAAGGAACCATCTCCTGCCACAGAGATTGATACACATCAAAAGTAGAAGAACAGTGCTGGACTGGGATGTGGGGAGAAAAGAACTCTTATCGCTGCTGGTGGGAAAGCCATCTAGTTCAGCCTTTCTGGAAGATAATATGGATATTCCTCAAAAAAAAAATGAGTTTTGAAAAACATGAAAAACATTTGTGTAATGATTCTCAGAGACAAAATAGAGGTGGACTGGAGGGTTCAGCTCCCAACATGAAGCTCACCACAGAGATTGTTGGGTGTAGTCACAGAAATAATTACAGTGAGAATTATCATAACAAGATGAGACTGAATGAGAGAAGTAGAAAGCATGTCTATAGTATAGGCCGGTGTGAGGTGGGGAGGAGGGACACTTGGGATACTGGTGATGGGAATGTTGCACTGGTGAAGGTTTTTTTTTTTTAATATATAAAAATGAAAAAATAAAAAAAGACGCACATTCTTCAAGAAGCCTTAGAAATTTAATTATTGTGTCTAATTACCTCCTACATTCAGGAAAGAATCCCCAGATTCATAACTATTTGATGAAACAATTACAAAAAGATTATTTTTTGTTGTTTTGAAAGAGCATCATGTTCAGTGAATATTTGGTGTATATTTAATATCTTATTTTCTTTCTTTCTCTCTTTTTTGCCTGTTTGTTCTGCTTGGGTTCATTTCCAGTTGTGCTCAGGGGGCCATTCCTGGCTCTGAACTCAGGAATCACTCATGACAGGCTTTGGGGATCCAGTGAAAGGACGTGAATCAAACCCAATCGTCCATTTGCAAGGCAAATGCCCTAACAGTTGTACTATCTCTGGCCTCCTCTTTTATCTTTTGAGAAATATGTTAATTATCTTGTGCAGGTATAAAAGTATATACAATATATAAAATACACTATTATTTATTAGCCTTTAGAATTTAGTATTACATTTAGAATTTAAAATAGACTTGAGTTGTTGGAGAAAGGGTTTTGAAAATATGAGATTCAGTAGGAACCATTCATTAATCCTCTAAAAACAGTAAAATAAAACATACCAATTATAGATTGCCTTAAGAAAAAAATTGGAAATTGAACTCCCATAAGATCCAGCAATACCACTCCAAAGGATATACCCTAGGAACAAGAAACACACACATAATACAATAATGACCTTTACATTCCAATTTTCATTGCAGCACTATTTATGTAACCAGAATCTGGAACAACCCAGATGCCTAACAACAAATGAGTGGCTAAAGAAGGTGTGGTACATATACACAATGGAGTACTATTCAGTCATCAGGAAAAATGAAGCCATGAAATTTTCCTATAGATAGATGGACATGAAAACTATTACAGTGAGTGAAATAAGTCAAAGGAAGGAAGAAAGATATTTGCAGAATAATTTCACTCATTTGTAGGACTCAAGAAAAATAAAGGACTGTATGAAAATAATACCCAGAGACAATAGTGATGAGGGCCTGAGAGACCAGGCCATAATACGAAGCTTACCACAGAGCATGCTAACAACTATTATGACAATGATAGCGAGAGAAATATACACTTGTCTGAAAGACTGGTGCGTGGAAGAGGTGGGAGATAGAGATATAGGTAACAGAAGAGTGCACTGGTGAAGGGGTGTGCGTATACATTTTATGACTGCAAGCCAATTGCAAATGTATTTGTAACCATGGTGATTAAATAAAGATATTATTATAAATAAAATAATAGCTTGCTGGGACTAAGCGATAACACAGCTGTAGGGTGTTTGCCTTGGATATAGCCAATCTAGGGCAGTCCTCGGTTTGATCCCTGGCATCCCATATGGTTGCCTGAGCCAGGAACGATTTCTGAGCTCATAGCCAGGAGTAACTCCTGAGCATCACACAGTGTGACCCAAAAAGCAAAAAAAGGAAAATTACATTTGATAGAAATAAAAAGTTTAGTTTGCTATTTATTTCTTGTCCTTTTTTCTCTTTGTATATTCCAAGAATGATATAACATAGTATTTTTATTACTCAAAAATAGGTTTTACTTTTTTTTTTGCATTTTGGGGCCACACCCACTCGGAGACACTCAGGGATTACTCCTGGCTATGCACCCAGAAATTGCTCTTGGCTAGAGGAACTTTATGTGATGCAGGGGATCAAACCAAGGTCTGTCCTAGATCAGCTATGTGCAAGGCAAACACCCTACTGCTGTGTTTATTTTGATGGGATAAAATAACTTAATGCTAGTAAGTTGAAATTTATCCCATAAACTTAATGTTTAGTTAGATATATTTTATAAAGTCTCTTCAAAATATAGTGATTCATTTTACTGTTGTTGATATATAGCTTTACTTCTTAATTATGAAAACATTTATCAGACTACAAAACATAAACTCAAAAAGGCATGTTTTTTCTCATTTACATATTTTGGTTTCAGTACTGTTAATAATGCCTTCTCCTGAACATAATTCCAACTCAACATCTATCACCAGTATATTTAAAACTAAATTGTGAACATTAATTTCCTCCTTATTTTTCTTTGTAAATACTGTAATGCAAACTCTTTTAACATGGCATTTTGTTCATTTGTAATTTGGGATAAGTTCCACTAGTTGGATTACTGGATAATTGTGTATGTAATTTACTAGACATCAAATTTCCTTAGTTGGTGTCATTTTATATTTCCACCAGCAGTGCATTTGAGTATTTTATTCCCTTGAGACCAAGTTTAGTCTATGCTATCAAAAATTTAGATGTTTTTAATGTGAAAAGAGATAAATCTTACTAAAAATAACTTTAATTTTCACATTATTATAAGTTGAATATCTTTTGTTTTATTCACTTTTTAATTAAAATTTTCCTTTACATTTTATTATCTTTTCCATCTGAAATATTAAATGCCCCTTGTATTTCTCATATGTTAACATTTATCTATAAAATGTTATTAAATTTATATTATTTAGCTTATGATTTAAAGTATTACTTTCATATTGTGTTCTGTGTATGTGTGCCTTGACTCAATGGAGACATTTGGTTTTAATGTACAGAATTTTATCTGTCATCCTTTTTTAAAGGATGTTTAAATGTTGAAGCATAATTATGACTTTTCTTGTGTCTGGTTATAAATAAAATGTATGTGTCTATTTTTCCATTTCAGATTCTGATGTAATTAAAATTTATCTTGATACATGCTGTGAGATATGATCTAAATTTATACTAGTACATGTAACTATATAATTTTTCACTACTTATTTGAGATGCTAAGTTTATTATATTGTAAACTTCCTTCTGCAATGAGTTTCATTTATAGATTTTTAAGATTCTGTTTAACTAGTAAGTCTGTTCAATCTTGTGCCAACACTATATAGTTTAATTATAGAAGGCTTATAAAATAGTTTAACATCTGGAAGAAGTAGTACTTTCACTCTGGGCAGTTCTTTAAGTATAATTGTTTTGTTATTTTCCCCAAGATTTTAAAAATGAATTAATACAACTCTAGAAACAATTTTTCTTGTATTTTGTATTGAGCTTGTATTAAGTTTGTAAAGCAATATAGAGAAATTTTTATTGCTAAATTGCTCTGCCTTTTTTTTATCTAAGAATTACGGAGTTTTTTCCAAGTCTATTTTTGTAACTTTTTGAATGTCTTAAGGAGAATACTATTTAATATAAAATATATAGTTAAGTTTTCTGTTATAATTAACAATCAGGTAAGCTTTTAACTTGGAATATGATCAGTATGAAGTCAAATAATTTGTCATTTGTCATTGTAAATAACATTTTATTAAAATTTTCATAACGTTCAATAAACTACCCTTATTTCTTTATAATTTTTGTTTCGTATTTATCCCATCTTTTTAATCAGATGGATGGTGCCACCTTTACAACAACATAATAGTAATCTTTAATTTCTAAATAAATTTAAATAAAGAAAACCTTAAAATATTTAAAATAATAATTCATCCAAATGAAAAACTGTCTAAAGCATGTGTGGACTTGTGTTTTGACTCCTTTGTTCAGTGTGCAGAGAACTTTTTTTGTCAAATTGATGTCCTAGATCAAAAAAATATCTAAGACCCATTGTTCTTTCAGTTGGGGTAAATATGTGGCATCTGTTTATAATAGTTTTGGGTATTGTCTTTGTTTTTATTTGTCTGACATAGAAGGGCAGCCCAACATTTTGTAAGTGGAATAGAGAAGCTAATGTCTTATGTAAACTCCCTTCCTGATGAATATTTATCTTTGTGGGTTTTAGGAGGTTGAGAAGAGTATTTCCAAAAAGTACTCAGGGAACTCATGAGACTCTCTGAGAGATGCTAGACTAAACCAGCTTGGGGTTCAGTGCAGGAGTCTAGGGATGCAAAATTGCTCTGGCCTTGTCCTTCCAGGTGCCCACATCTATGAAGAGTGCTGAGCATTGTGGGGGTAGCTATCGGAAGACTTCAGCTCCCTGATAGCACTGGTGTTGAGGAGCCTGTGATGTAGGGGGTCAAATGCAAATCATAACTATCTCCCTCATGCTAAATATTTCTCTTGGCCTCTGTGTAAGCTTCTAGAAATCCTTGTTGTTTTGTCTTCCTTGCTTGGTACTTCATTATATATGCATTCAAAATGCCAGTCCCTACCATGGGAGGACATAATTAGAATCAGACAGGTTGCTTATCTGTCATATTATTTGTTTGACCAGGAGCAATGTTGTGTTCTTTTTAATAGTGGAGCTCTAAATCAATAGATACTACATATACTGCAAGAAAACACAAGTTTTGCTTGTGAAGATCTATTTTTTTTATTTCAGATGCCAGTCTTTTCCTGTACTTACTGATGGCCCAGAAATTAGAATCCTATTTTCCTAAGACATCTTCCTATTGAAACAAAAAAGTATGGCCTAGGGAAACTAAGTCACTTTCAGAGCCTCATTATTTTAATACTTTATTAAGCTCTCACATGATGAAAATAGATATTTTCCTTAAACTTAATATCTCATTATTTCTGGAGATTGCATTTGTACCACTTCTATTTTCCAAGCAGTCCAAAATTTCCATTGCTTTGCTACTGACATGGCAAAAGTCCTTTTTCTAAAAAGTAATATTGTATCAAACTTTAATCTGGAAATTCTTGAACAGAAAAAAAATGCTTATATTTTAATGTATTCCTTCTGAAAACAAGATTAAGTTTGAATTGAAAGAGTTGCTCTTAGGATTTAAGAGTTTTCTTAAAAAGAAAGTCTTGTGAGGAAAAACATGTGTACATGCTCAGAGAAAAATGACAATTAAATGGCCAACAATGACAGCCAAAAGAAAATATTAGTAACTCTTTCACTTCTCAAAAAGAAGACATTGATTTCAAAGGTAATTGAATTCACTCAAAACATACAAAATAAATGTGGGCAGTTTCATACTAGATTTCAAAAAAACATTCTCTTTTAAATTATAAGGACCAGTGCTACCAAACCGAGAACAGCCATTTCCACAAATCACTACTGCAGCCTTGCTTAAATATGTCAAAAGTGGGCACAGGAAATCTGAGTTGGCATGTTTCCTGCCTGTTATAAAAAGACGGAAGCCCATCATGAATGAAAGCGCACACACTACATTTGCCATCTGCATTGCTTCCAAAACTCTTGTATTTTATAGCAGCAGCCTGCCAAAACTTAAGTCAGCCAAAACCAGAATAAAATCCCCAATCTGAATGAGAGAATATAGCAAATAATAAAATCATCCAGACAACTGAGAAATAAAATTGCAGAAATCAGACTAAAATAACATAACTGTCAAGCAATATAGAAGGAACTAGGAAATGCTACAAAAGAGGATTTGGAAGAAAGCTGGAGGCTAAGGATAATGCAAATCATTGTTTGGTTAAAACATTTTTCAAAGCAAGTATACTTGATGGTAAGAAAATGCTAAGATTTTTCAGAAAATATTTCTTCTTGTAAAGAAATCGTATTCACTGCTATGGAAATATTGTAGTACAGTCTTTCTGGAAAACAATTTAGCTATTCCTCAAAAAACTGAAAATTGAGCTCTCATATGACCCAGCTATACCATTCCTAGGGATATACCCTAGGAACACAAAAACACAATATAAAAATGGCTTCTGTACACCTATATTCATTGCAGAGCTACTTAGAAACTACCCAGAGGACAATAACAGATGAGTGACTAAAGAAATGTGGTACATATACACAATGAAATACTATGCAGTTGTCAGAAAAATGAAGTCATAAAATTTTTCTACACATGGGTGGACATGGAAACTATTATAGTGAATGAAATAAATCAGAGGGGGAGAGATAGATGCAGAATAGTTTCACACATCTGTGGGATTTAAGAAAAATAAAGACAGTATGGTAATAATACCCAGATCAATAGGGATGAGGGCCAGAAAAATTAGCCCATGATATGAAGCTTACCAAGCTTATGGTTAGCACAGTTAGAGAAATAACTGCATTATCAGCTATCATGACAATGATAGTGAGTGAGAGAAATAGAATGCTTTTCTGGAAGACAGACATGGGTGGAGAAAAAGAGAGATTCCGGGAGGCATTGCTGGTGGAAAGGTTGCAGTGGTGAAGGGGTGTACTTTTTATGTCTGAAACCCAACTACAAACATGTTTGTAACCATGGTGCTTAAATAAATATATTATTAGTAAGCTAAAAGAAAATGTTTCTTTTTCCTGGAGTCTAACATTCTAGCTGTGTTTGTCTGAGCTAAAAGAAATTGTATGCCTTTGTGCTATTAGGTTCCATTTTATTTAGAAAGAGACTCAAACAAGCCCAAGTTGTTTTTGTTTTGTTTTGTGGGTCACACCCAGCTGTGCTCAGGGGTTACTCCTGGCTCTGCACTCAGAAATTGCTCCTGGCTTGGGGGATCATATGGGATTAAATCACCAGGATTAAATCCACACCTATCCTGGATCAGCTGTGTGCAAAGCAAATGCCCTACCAGTGTGTTACCACTCAGTTCCTTAAGCCCAAGTTTAATAACTCTTAACATGTCATTTGGGTTACAATGTTTGAAGCCAAATAAATGTATCTTTGCAATATTTAAAACTAATAGTCCTAATAGGCAGATGCTAAGGGAATTGTGACTCCCATATTTTTGTAGGTTGGTATTACAACTCTCACAAATGAGTGGATCAAAATATCTTAAGTCAAGTAAGAGTATCAGCCAATGTTAATTTGGTCAGAAAATAACAGGCTTGTAGAAAATTTATGAAACATTGATCTAGGAAATAACTCATAGCTCAAGGGCTCATCCCTTCTTTTCTTTTTTCTCTTTTCTTATCATTTCTTTACTTTATATTTTCTTTTAATAATAGAGAAGCAATTAAAGTGCCACGATCTCTACATGATTTATTTTCTAACCTAGGCATCATCTGAACTCTCTGCACCACAGGCATGGTTTTGTTGGTTACCCAGCATCACTGGATCTGGAAGTAACACATTATTAGATTCAAGCATTGAACTGTCTGGCCTGTTTGGTTCAGTATTGTCAGAAGTGGATGTGAAGCCTATTGAACACTGATTGAGAATCCACCCCCCAAATCGAGACAAGTTTGGTTTAAGAAAATAGAGAAACATTTAAATGATTATTATTTTACACTAGAGGCCAAATAACCTCTATTCCAATTACCAACTTTTCTACATACGCACTTGTATTCTGAAATATCAAATACCTTTTCACCTGTATTTTTTGTTGTTGTTTTGTTTCTGTTTTTGTTTTTGGGTCATACCCAGCAGTGCTCAGGAGTTACTCCTGACTCCATGCTCAGAAATTGCTCCTGGCAGGCACAGGGGAACATATGGGGCACCGGGATTTGAACTGATGACCTTTTGCATGAAAGGCAATCACCTTACCTCCATGCTATCTCCCGCCCTATCAAATACCTTTTTAACGTCCCTATAAAATGTAACAAAAGCATTATGACAACATACTTGTCATAGTAACATATATGTATTCATTATTAAATAAAGGTTTTGTTCTGTCTTTTCCTAAAGTTGTTGTTTAAGGTCTTTCTCCCCAAATTAAAGATATTATGGAAATGATAGCACAGATGACCCCAAAATGCCAACCATCTGATTAATCTCTCTGATAAGATTAGAATAGAAATAATGAAGATTCTCAGAAAAATCAAAGAAAGCATAGATCAAGCTGAAGATAGAAATCAGACAAATCCAAACGTAATTAACAGTTCTGAAAACATGGCAAATGAACCGAAAACCTTAATGGAAAGCCTCTCCAACAGGGTAACATCAGATGAGGACAACGTCAGTGAACTGGAAGATGAGATGTAGAACAACTCCACACAGCAAAAGAGAGTGCTAAAGAATCTTAAGGCAATTGATCAGACAATGGAAAAAAGTACCCAAAGATTGTAAACATATGAAAATAGAAGTATCTGATAAACTCAGACAACTAGGAAGAAGATTCCCAGAAAGATTCAACAGTCACAGATATCATTACAGAGAAACTCCCAGAGATAAAGACTTCATGCAACCAAATCCTGTATGCTCGAAGAGTACCAGCTAAAAGAGATCAAAAGAAAAGCACCTGAATACATATCCTAGTTCACAACAACAAATCCCACAGATAGAGATAGAATTCTGAAAGCAGCAAGATCAAAAAGGGAAATTACATTCAAGGAGCATCCTTAAGATTTACAGCAGACATGTCACAAGAAACCATCAAGGCCAGAAGAGAGTATTGGAACATTATGACAAGACTGAATAAAATGGATGCTTCACCTAGTATGCTGCATCCCACACGACTCATGTTCATGTTAAGGAAGGATACATAGTTACACACATAAGAAACAGCTCAGAAATATTGCAGATGCAAAACCAGCCCTAAAAGAAATCTAAAAAGTCTATTTTAAGACAAGACAGACCACAAGACACACCAAACTTATACAAAAAGATGACATTAAATATTATGACAATAATCTTCCTTAAAGTCAATGGACTAAATGCACCATTTAAGAGACACAGAGGGGCAAAATGGATCAAAAAAGATGAATCCAACCTTCTGCTGCCTACAAGAAACATATTTAAATAGTCAGAACAAACATAGACTCAAAATCAAAGGCTGGAGTAAAATCACCTAAGCAAACAAACAAATAAAAAAGCAGGTGTGTTCATATTAATATCTGACTATACAAACTTTAGACTCAGAAAAGTTATAAGGGACAAAGATAGACACTTCATACTAATCAAGGGATATGTGCAACAGGAAGAAATCACACTACTAAAACTATTCACATTCAATGAGAAACCAGCAAAATATATAATACAATCATTAACAAATTTGAAAGAGGATATCAATAATAATACAATAATTGTATTATTATCAACACAGCCCTGTCACCACTTAATAGGTAAACTAGAAAGAAACCAAACAAAAATATACTATTCCTGAAAAGAGAAATGGAAGAAAGAGGCCTAGCATATATATGTATGTATGTATGTATACATACACACACACACACACACACACAAATATCTGCTGTGTCCAATTCTATGCTATTTACTTTTAAGTATAATTTAAAATTTCTGTAGCTTATTTTATTTCCTAGTGACTCCTGTTTGGGAAATGGGTTGAACAGCCCTCACCTTTTTTATGTCTTTTGCATGTGAGAGAATAATAAGCAGAAATAGCAAATAGAAATTTGCTTTCTGGAAGAAAATTTTATTCTGGAAAAATATTTTTCATAGTTACTTTCTAGAAGAAAAAATTATTCAGAAAAAAAAGTTTCCCAGTTGACAATCTGTCATCCTAAATGTGTTTCTTGCTATCTAAGATGGAACAAGAGTAATTGAAAATGGTTGGCATTTAAATGGTGTGGATTTTTGTTTTTTATTTTTTTATGTTGGTTGTCGATTTGTTTTTGCTGCTGTCCACCTGAAGCTTGTCTCTGTGAGTTTTATATTTGCATCATTTATCAAATTATATGAAACAAGAACTTTTATGAAAAATATTTTTTACTGGAGTAATAGCACAGCAGTATTGCATTTGCCTTGCATGCGGTTGACCTATGAAGGACTACCATTTAATCTCTGGCATCCATATGGTCCCCCAAACCAGGAGCAATGTCTGAGTGCATAGCCAGGAGTAACCCCAGAGGGTCACCGTCTGTGGCCCAAAAACAAAAAAAAAATTAAATATACAAGTTAAAGATTAGTTGAAATTTCTCATCTTATATTGAATCAGCTTGATTATTTACTTTTTTCCTTTTTTTTTTAAACTGTTTTTTGGTTATTACTGAGTCTATTTTAAGAAGAGTTAGGGTTAGGTTTTGACAACCTTTTCTCCTCCCAACAACCTTTTGACTGAAACTTCTAATTGAGTCTTTTTTCTCCACAATACTACCAAGTATTGTTTTTAGTTTTAGTTCTTTTATGAATTCTTTAACATAAAAAGTCAGTATCTCCATCTCTTGCTCTGTCTAAACAATAGCAAGATGATACAAGGCAGCAGGCTAACAAGTGAAATATTCAGATAACCCTAGATTTTATTATGGAAATATTGTTTTAATAAGGGTTACTTAAATAAAGTGAGTTAGAACTTAGTTCGGGGCATAAATTTATATACCATTTTACCTCCAAGGTAAAAATTTCATATTGGTGTATATGCTCATTGTAAAGGTGGCTGTTTATTGGTTTTTTATTTTGTTGTTGTTGTTTTGTTTTGTTTTTGGGTCATATCCGGCAGCGCTCAGGGATTACTCCTGGCTCTAGGCTCAGAAATCACTCCTGGCAGGCTCGAGGGACAATATGGGATGTCAAGATTCAAACCACTATCCTTCTGCATGCAAGGCAATTATCCTACCTCCATGCTCTCTCAGCCCATAAAGGTGGCTGTTAATCCACCATGGCATAGAAATGTGAGGACTGTAGAATATTTAAATTGCAAATGTAATGTTTTTATGTGTTTTCTAAAATATTGCAGAATTTAGTCATTACTATGGTCTTATATGGAAGAAGGGCTTAGCACTTCTTTATTAACCTCCATTTTCAATAATCAATCAGTAATTACATAATAAAGAGGTAAAATTGGGTGTTTAGCATGGAAATGTGTAACTACCAACTTTCTGTGTCATAATCAGCTCTTGATTGTGATGATCAGTATAGAGGCAGGGGATCAGGCATCTCTGGAACTCCCTGGAAAAGCCCACTGAGGAACTCTTACTTTTTCCCTTTTCCCTGTAGTGATTGCAAAAAAGACTGATCTGTGTCATCACCCCCTTGTCAATCATTCTGCTGCAGACTTCACTTTAACTCTGAGTTGTATCCTCCCTACATGAACTGTACTCTCTGATTCATGGGGAAAAAATGCAGATTTGCAGTGAATTTCTATCCATGAGGCATGTTTACTGCAAATTTAAAGGAATATAGAACTTTTTTGAGATTGACTGAATGCTTGATATTAAGAAACTACCGATGTGATATTATTTCATGTTGTGATATCTTTTATATTTTTAATTAGAGTTTTATATCCTTTGCCTCTTTGTTGTTGCTGCCTTCACTGTAAAATGTGAAGAATGGAATTGAATTAAGAGTTCACACTTAGTTGTAGTGCTCGCCTTAGAAAAAATAAATTTATTATGTAGAGGCATAAAATATCAAAAATGTACAATTAAAACTATATATATATTTGCTTCAAAAGGCAAAGTGGGTGAGGAAAAATAATTTCCCTTCCCAACCCCTATTATAAAAGGCAGTTTAAGAGGAAACAAACAGGGGCCGGACGGTGGCGCTGAAGGTAAGGTGCCTGCCTCACCGGCGCTAGCTTAGGACAGACCGTGGTTTGATCCCCGGCGTCCCATATGGACCCCCAAGCCAGGAGCTACTTCTGAGCGCATAGCCAGGAATAACCCCTGAGTGTCATTGGGTGTGGTCCAAAAACAAAAAAAAAGAGGAAACAAACAAAAGTTAATAATGTATTTACTTTCTATATACCTGCACAAGTTGCACTCTGAAATGGTCTGAAATATTTTACTAAATACCTTCTCACCTTAAAAATACAAAAATGGTTCAAGGGGCAGAACCATAGTACAGTGGGTAAGGCATTTGTTTTTCTTGCACACATCCAACCTGATTTCAATCTTGACATCCCATATGGTCCCCTGAACAGTACCCCTGAGTACTCCCATGTGTGTGGCCCTCTCCTATAAAAGGTGTCAGTAGGAGGTTGTTATGGGTTATCACTTAAAAGCACAATAAACAAGGATAAGGTGGTTTTATAGATTGACAGCTTCGCCTCCATGTGCTTAGTGTCTAGATTTAGAATTAATCCTCTTCCGGATTCAGAGACGGTGATGCCATTATGAATGGAGTTTCTCCCATACATATAAATGGCAACAGTTTTCAACTCTGTTTGCAGAGCTACTACTATGTTTAACATGTTAAAACAATAAGCAAATAAAAATGTCTATGCCAGGGATTGAAAAGATAGTACAGAGCCTTGAAAGTGGCCATTGATGATTCAATCCCTATTCAATGTATAGTCCTGCAGAGTCAGGATTAAGCCCTGAGAACTACCAGGCATGTCTGCTATAATTAGTAGTAAATGTATGTGATAAAGATAGGACATAGGTCGCTGATATTTGGAAAAAAAATTATTTTAGCAATACTTGAAAATTTTATGACAAGGTAAAATTATTAATCACATTTTAAGCATGTTTATAAAACATTTATATGAATATAAGCAAAGAATATAATAATTAACACAGATTTATACAGATCTCATGGAATTCAATTAGAAAGAAGTCTGAAAAAAACAACTGAGAATTGGTATTATTAGAGTTCGGAGTTGAAGGACAAGGTCACACATTTGAATTAGAGCAAAGCAACAAGCTACAAACTGATCACTTAGAAGTCAATGGACCCTACCTACCCATGGATCACAAGCCAGGTAGGTATAAGAGCTAGAAGCAGGAAGTTTTGACCTTTAAGTTGATTGGCTATTGTCTAGGGTGTTTCTAGAGCATTTCATCATGTTATTTTATGACTAGATATCTAGGGTGGTATATTGTGGTTTATAGGGCCTTGAGCTCTGTGTCATTATTGTTGGGATAGAAACTTAGCCTTTAAATGCAAACAACCTTGTTAGCCTTACATGGGAACTTAGCTTTAGGTTGACAAGGGATTCCCTTCTGCTCCAGGTTTCACACATATGTCTACATTAGTTTTTCATCATTAACGGAGAGACCTTTGAGCAATCTTGAAAAAGCTAGAAATTCAGTGTTCACTGTATAATCTTGGCGATATAGGATCTAGAGATGATGATCCAATTAATATCTTTGATTTTTAAATTGTGCATTTTTTAAACTGGAAAAAGTTTGTACTGGTTTCTGAAATTTCCCAAACAATGTTCACCTAGGAATGATTTGCAATTTTTTATCTAAATGGCCAACAGTTCAATGCAAGACCCAGGAATACAGCTTGGCAATGCTCATGGGACTATGAGGTGCCAGGGTTCAAATCAGAATTGTCCACATGTGAAGTAATGTGACTTAATCTTTGTTCTTTCTCTCTAGGCCCCAATTTTGCCTTCTAACTATATCTCTCAGTATGTATCCTGCCAAAGTGAATCTCTCAAAGAGACATGTTCCAGAATCAATTTTACTGGTTTCTAAAGCTTGTAGATTGCTGCATTCTCTGTCATGATACGAAAAATTTACATATATATGTACACATATACACACATTAGGTAAATTCTTTTTCAAATTATCATGTATTCTTACATGCAATCTTTCTTAATACATACATATCTGTATTAGTCTTTTAGAGATTATAGTGAATACTATTAAATGAGAATCATATAAATGACCACTATATTTTATTAATAAAATTATTATTAATATATTATTTATCAACCTAGTTTGTTCCCAGTTCTTTTATATTGCAAATAATGCTCATATAGATTCATATAAATATATCCTAAAGTGCTTACACTTTTGCATACAGTTCCAGAGTAGAAATTTGGGTCAAAAGAAATGCAATTTTAAAGTTTAATAAATATTTTCAGATTATAGTTGAAGAAAAAAATGACATAATTTATAACCTTACCAGAAATATATGATATAAAGTATTTTTCCTAAGACTTTATCAGTGCTAAATGCTGTCAGTCTGCCAAGATTAGTCAAATTACAGTACAAAAAATTCTTTTAACAATTGGCATATTTTTCTCACTACTACTATGATTATTATTCTTTTGCATTTTGTGATATTTGAAACACCTTTTAATCAACTTTATCTATTTTTAATATTGGTTATTTGTCAATTTCAGTATTAGAACATACACATCTTCCAAAATTTTGTTTATCTTTTTGTTTTGAGGCCTGTATTTCCCCCCTTGGAATCAACTTACTTAACATTTTCTTTGAAAATTTTATGAATCCACTCTTTCTTTTTGTTTTGTTTTGTTTTTGTTTTGGGGCCACACCCGGTGATGCTCAGAGGTTACTCCTAGCTATGTGCTCAGAAATCGTTCCCAGCTTGGAGGAACGTATGGGATGCCAGGATATGTGTCCAACACTAAGGCAAACAACAACAACAACAACAAAAAACCTATAAACACACACACACACACACAAATGCCTTTTATTTTCACTATCTGAATTGGTCCCCTCAGTATCACACAATGATTTGGTTCTTCACCCCTTAATGATGCATATCAAATTTTACTGCTCATTCATTTTGGCCTTTTGTGATTTAAAAATGGCTATGTAATCTACCGATTAATATTTAAACTAATTTAATTGAAGTTTCCCATTAAATTTGTAAGAAATTGTCAGAAATAAATGTGAATCTTGGGTTATTTTCAAAAAAATATCTTCTTAGGGCTAGCCAGATACATAGTACATAAGGTAAAGCACTTAGCTTCCATAATGCCAACTCTTGTTTAAATTTCTCAGCACCCCACGCAGCACCAGGAATACTCTTTGAGCACTGATGTGGGTGGTCTAAAAACTAAAACCAAACAAAAAGAGTTATAAAAACAGAATTAGAAATCTTTTAACCCAATGTATTTGCACATGACCAGTCTGGGTTTATCCCTGGGACAACACATGATTCTCCAATCACTGCCAGGTACAATCCCTGAGTATAGAATCAGGAATAAGCTCTGAGCACAGCCAATTGTGGACCCACAAAAGTGATATTAAATTGACTATAAAATATTCTCCTCAAATTATATTTTTAATTTACTCATCTGTGGTGATTGTTATATAGTGATATTATGGTTTTGGTTTTAGTTTAGTTTAGTTTTGTTTTTGGCAGTTAGAATTTTGTCTTCTGTTGTATCGTGGAATAGTAGTGCATTTTGAACATATATTGTCACTTTTTTATACATTAACTCTTCTTTATTCATTCATTTGTTATTAGGTAGATTGTGTCCAGATCTTTGTTGTTATTTAAAATGCTGTAAAGAACATAATTATGCACATTATTTCTCTTGATTGGCGTTTTGTATCTTTAAATAGTAATTAGAATGGCCAGATCATATGGTTGATTTTTTTTAATTTGATAAGTATCTATGCTATTTTCCATAAAGGCTGAATCAGTTTACTTTTCCAAAATGGTGAATGAGGTTTGCTTTCTTTTATTTTCATTTGTTTCTAGGCCTTCAGTTTTTTGTTTTCTTTGTTTTTGTTCTAGTAATCAGTCATCCACTTACTAATTTACTCATAATCTTTGCTGCAGTGAGAATGTGTACACTAAACACAGAACTGATATTTTTCTCTGGTCTAATCATTAAGAATCTCTTCAGTAGCTCTTTATTTCTGAAATTTATCAAATAGTGACTAATAGGTATTTTTTATTCAGCATTCCTGTCTAGAAATAGTTATTCTGTTGCCAGAAATTCTATCACATATATATTTTTAAAGTTCATAAAGAGATTATCTTTATGATATTTTTTTACAGGTGAGAAAACTACATCTTTGGGTAGTCATCATCCCAGAATGATTTAAATAGTGAGCTACACTGAATGTTGTTTTTCTAGTTGTGTCTGATTGTATACTCGAAGGCCTTTGAAATTTCTTGCTACTTATGTATACATTTGGCAGCAGATAAAATAAATCACAAGATCATCATCTGTCTTTTTGGGGGGAGGCCTCCTTTAGATTTATCAATCTCTATACACTCAAACACTGTTGCTATACGGTCAGCCTTTTATGGTTTAAATGCCCCATATGTAATTGTCTTTCAAGTTTCTCTATTGATGATCTTGGGAAAGTAGACATCACAGTCACTTAATACTATTGAGATGTTGGAGGCTAAAAAAAATGGTGTGTTTTGAAATATTTCTTGCTGTCATTCTTCCATCTATCCTTTGATTAAAGTAGACATTGCCAGAGTCAGAAATGGCTGTGAAGGTTGGGGAGCATTCCTTATTACCACAGATCATGAAGCCCCATGCAATCAATCTCAGAATATCGAATGTACAAATGTCCTCAGCAGAAATTCTCTGACATCTTTTACTGCAGTGAGGAATGTAGAAAATCCAAGCACATAAATCAGCGTATAATTGTATGGCTTTTAAGATTTCATTCTGTAGTTAGTTACATAGTAAATCATGAAGTTTTGGCAAGTTTCCACATACCTCCATCAGGCTCATGCTACTTTTTGATGGGGCATCTCTGATTCTCATGAACTGATGCTGGCACCTCAACAGATAATTTGATTTGATGGTGTTAGCTGCTTTCCAGCCTCTACTGAGAAATGCTGACATTTAGAATAGCATAGGAATGATTGTCAGCAGCTTAATGAAGCCAATGAATATACTCAATATCTTTAGATCATGACTGTGACTGGGTCTTCACTGGCATGTACCCAGGAGTCACTGTCAAGTCTTGCTTAGTTAAGTTCAACATTATCGAACAGAAGTTGCTTGTTCTGATTTGAGTAATTAAGCATTAAACCTGATAGACTCTCTCAGTAGTTCATCTTTGTTTTAAACTCAGGACTAGAATGGCAAGATGTGTTCATTTTAAATAGGTTTCTTTAACTCAGTAGCATTATAAATAATGACAGCTTCTCCAAACTTTCTACAATACCAGGCCTAAAAATATGGTTTTATTTTTATTGCAAAGAGATCAACACTACAAATTATAAATCATGGGTAACTCCAAAATGAGTAACTATGAGCATCTCACAGTTCCGTCTGTTAAAAATCTCACATCCTGATTAGTAAGTATTAAGGTAGCAAAGCTTCTGGTTTCCCAGGATGTAAAAGCAAAGTCAAGTCCTGGGTAACAATTATTTTCTACTGTAAATTCTCTCTGCTTAAAGACATTTAATCTCATGAATTTATGAAATGATCACAAAAAATTAGATCTGTTAAAAATGACTGCCATTGGTGAATCATGAACAAATTCTTTTATTTTCATTTTCCCACAAATTACCAGGAGGAAAAAAAAGAAAGAAGAAAGATGGAAGGAAGGAAGGAAGGAAGGAAGGAGGGAGGGAAGGAAGGAAGGAAGGAAGGAAGGAAGGAAGGAAGGAAGGAAGAGAGAAGGAAGGATGAAGAGATGAAAGGAAAATGGAGTGGAAGGAAGGACTGAACACATTCTTTAAATGTCACATGAGGCTTACTGTGATCACAGGCAAAGGATAAAGAGGCTCCTGATCTTCCCTGTCTCTATGTCTGCATGGAGAAGAATATGGACCTATGCTTGGTGCAACTTCTTATTCTATGTTGTCTTACAGGCCAGGCATAAGGGGGTGACTTTTGGAAGCGTGAGGGAGTAAAATTGGGTCATGTTCCATGCAGCTGGAATGTACTGTCAGTAAACACAGAGCTCTGGACATAGAAAGGTTCTGCTGCCAGGCAACCAAGCAGCCAGTGGGACTCTCTCTGACTATTCTTGTCCCTACACCGTGACATCATTGTTATTTGGCAAAGAACAAGGAATTAAGAAGTCAGATTTTGTAATGAGAGGTTAAGGAATATCTGAGCATTTTCGGAAATGCTTTTTAAGTTACTTAAAGTTAACTCCTCCTCCCTGGGGCCGGAGAGATAGCATGGAGGTAGCGCCTTGCATGAAGAAGGACGGTAGTTTGAATCCTGACATCCCATATGGTCCCCTGAGCCTGCCAAGAACGATTTCTTCTGAGCGTAGAGCCAGGAGTAACCCTCGCTGCTGGTGTGACACAAAAAACAAAACAACAAAAAACCCTCCTCCCTATTAACAACATTTCTCTTTATCTTAATGCAGTGTATACTAGTAATTATGACTTCACTTAGAACTAAAACAATCAGGAACTGGAGAGGGGGCGCTAGAGGTAAGGTGTCTGCCTTGCAAGCGCTAGCCAATGAAGGACCATGGTTCGATCCCCCTGCATCCCACATGGTCCCCCCAAGTCAGGGGCAATTTCTGAGCGCTTAGCCAGGAGTAACCCCTGAGCATCAAATGGGTGTGGCCAAACAAAACAAAACAAAACAAAAAAACAGGGGGCCGGGCGGTGGCGCTGGAGGTAAGGTGCCTGCTTTGCCTGCACTAACCTACGATGGACCAAGGTTCGATCCCCCGGTTCCCCATATGGTCCCCCGTGCCTGCCAGGAGTG
>PVKC010019847.1:0-18893 GCA_004027635.1 Crocidura indochinensis
GGGATATCATTAATCATATCCCATTCCCTATAGGTAACAGGTATTAGTGAATGATTATAAACTCAAGGTGCCAGAGTTCAAGTCCCAGCTCAGCCACTTAACCACTTGTAAAATCTTAGGGACACATGTAAAATCTTTGCTGCTTTCTCTTCTGTGGAAAGGGTGAGTCATAATTGTGTTAATGTTATTTGGAAGAAACTGAGGAGGGATATGTAAAGTGCCCACCACACAAGAGCTCAATAAATATTGGCTCTGTTTCTTGTTACTTCAGTTTAGTAGATTGGTTGATACTACACTCGGGGGTAGCATGGAGAGCTAAGTGGGAGTATCTATGCCCCCCTTTCAGACTCAACTTTCCCTGTGTTCTGATGTCCCTCAGCCAATTAATTTATCCTGTTGCATTCTAAGTACACAGTTGCTTTAAATCCTTTTAACATCCTAAGTGGTCTATCAACCATAAAGTAAAATTATTTATGTTGATGGATGGTGGTGTCCCTCATAACAACCCCATCAGAAGCTAAATGAATGTTTTGCAACTGATGAAGTCAGAGCCATCCTTCTGGTTTAGAGAAAGCTATGGTTCAAGCACATAATAAGCTCCTTTCTGAACAGACATGATTTCTGTACCCATTGGATGGTATGTTCAGTACCTTCATTTGCAAGATTTTTTAGGGCTACTCACCCAAGTTTGGTTTTGGGGGGAACATGTACTGCTGGAAATTGAACCCAAAGCTCTGACTTAGACAACCTGTGCTTAGCACTTTGAGATCACCTCAACCTGATTTTAATCTTCCTCCCTTCTCAGCCTCAACCCTTGTCAGACTTTTTTGGTTTTGTTTTGGTTTGGGTTTTGGGGGCCACACCCCATGACACTCAGGGGTTACTCCTCACTCTGTGCTCAGAAATTGCCCCTGGCTGTGGAGGACTATATGGGACCCCAGGATCGAACCGAGGTTCGTCCAGCTGGGTCAGCTACATGCAAGGCAAACACCCTAACTTTGTGCTATCTCTCTGGTCCTGTTCTAGGCTTTTTATTTGGATCTTTCTCCTATCTTATAGCCGGACCCTATGTCCAGAAGCAAAAATGAGAAGAGCCCTGTAGACAGAGGGGATAACCAGTGTGCCCACAGCTTTCTTTTACAGATAACCTCCACAGTGAATAGACTCTAATTGTGAACTCAAGTTCTTAGGGTTGTTTTATTCTTTCTTTCTTTGGTGGAAATTAGGAAAGAGTTTTTTATTCAGTTTCTCGTCAGGAATCAAATCCTATTTCCTTCCTACGGCTCCCCTGTCTAACTGGTTGAGGATCTAGAATCCTCCCATGACCTCCCATTTATGCAATTTTCACATGTGCTTCCTCTCCTGGAATATCCTTGGGAGCACATACAGGGAAATATAGCTCCCAGTTGAGAAATGCAAATCTAGATTCATGTAGGTTTTTACTGCAATCTTACAAGTAATTAGAATCCAAGAATTATTCTTTCCAAAGGCTTTTATTTCTCCCTTTGGTAACTTTTATACACCCTTCCTGAGGAGAAAACAATTATCCTTAAAAAATATTTACTTGGGGACCGGGCGGTGGCACTGGAGATAAGGTGCCTGCGCTAACCTAGGACGGACCATGGTTCGATCCCCTGGTTCCCACACCCTGAGTGTCACCGGGTGTGGCCCAAAACCAAAAAAAAAAAATTACTTCTTGGAGCCAGAGTAGTGGCACAGTGGTAGGGTGTTTGCCTTGCACACGGCTGACCTAGGACAGACCACGATTCTATCCCCAGGTGTCCCATATTGTCCCCCAAGCCAAGAGTGATTTCTAAGCACATAGCCAGGAGTAACCCCTGAGTGTCACCAGGTGTGGCTCCCCCAAAATAATATTTACTTCTCAAAAGTCCTAGGAGCAATAAAAAATAAATAAAAAACAAATATTTCTGTTCAGTACTCCTTCAGCTATTCTTACAATGTGCCTGCACACTGCCATGTGCTTCCTAAAGGGGTCCCTGAGATATATGCTTTGGGAGAGCAAAAGAGAACACTGGTGGAAAATGGGAATTGATTCTGTTTCTCAGAAGAGACTGCTCATCTTCTATTTAACATCGGCTTTTTCTAGTTCTGCCAAGTTGATTGTAAATAGCGATTTTTCATATGCAGACTCTTTAGAGCATTCCTGAGCATTTCTTGATCCTATTAGATGACCTCAGTTGAAGTGGGGGAGATAATCCCCTGAGTAAAACTAGAAAAAAAAGAGCACCCATATGATCCAGCTATATCACTCCTTGGGGTATACCCCTGGGAAGACAAAAACACAATTCAAAAAATCCCTTCCTCACACCTATATTCATTGTACTCCGTTTACAATAGCCAGACTCTGGAAACATTAGTGAAAATATCAATGAGAGAAATAAAATGCCTGTCTTGAAAACAGGCAGGAGTGGGGGAGAGTAAAACGGGGGACATTGGTGACAGAAAAATTGCACTGGTGATTGGGGCGTGTACAGTTTATGACTGAAACCCAACTGCGAACATGTATTTCACCACGTTGCTTAAATAAAAAAATTATTTTTAAAAAATAAAGCAGAAGAACAGGGTTGGAACAGCAATTGTAAAGCAGACAGGGCACTTGTCTCTCATGCAACCCGCTTGGGTTCAATCACCAGCATCCCATAGATGCACAGAGTCAGGAAGTAACCATTGAGCACTGCCGGGTTTGGCGCAACAACAAAAATAATAATTAAAAATGTACTATTTATTAAAAATTATTATGTATCATTTAATGTAATAATATATCATAATTAATATAATAATTGATAATTTAATATGATAAATTAAATTTTATTATTTATTAAAATAACAAAGGAAAAAGATCTGGGCTTATCAAAGAAAAGAACAGAATTAACGCAATAGTTAAACATTAGTGCTTTTTGATGGATGCGATTGGTTGTTGGTTCTTCATTTTGTTTGGGGGAAAAAAGGATAATAACTTGGGAGGGACAGGTAACAAGTTTTTAGGTGGAACTATAGGACTATATATCTTTTTTAGAGTGATTGGTGTAACTTGATATTCTAAAGCAAAATTTAAGAAAGGTGAAAAATTAGAGAAAACGTTTAATAAATTCAATTTTTCCTTTAAACCACAGAAAGAAAGACTGCGTCAGAAGGAAGCCAGTGTGACTACCAACTAATACACAGACTAAACATGATGACAGCTGACCTCGTATCTTGCATGATCCTTTGCAACACCAGTACTACAGGAAGCTCTTGATGTTTGTCCTGACCATCTCTTTCTGAAGTTCTCTACACAGAGCCTTCCTAACATGTCCTTTATAAAGCCACGCAACAATGGAAAACTATAGGGACAGGTGTTATTTGAGGATTATTTTTTCCTTACAATTCTGAGTACTTCCAAATACCAGAATTACCAAATTTTAAGTGACATTTGAAGTGAAAATTTCAGATTTTCTAACCAAACTGTGCAAAGCTTAAATTAGACAAAAAGGAGACTTGTCTGTGAGTTTCGAGGCGGACAATTTCAACCTTCATCACACAGCTACTATAATGTTGATCTTAATTCGATCACAAGATTCAGAAATGTCTTTATTCCTAAAATTGTTCAAATTTAGCATGTCTATTTTTAAGACACTTCCTGGTATTTTTCCAAACTCAATAAATGGCTATTTTGTTGTTTTGTACTTAAGAGAAAGGAGAGAGACTGTAATTGCATCTGTTTGTCAGTGGAGTTAATAGCCATAAACTTCATCCTGGAAAGTGAGTTCTGATCCAGTGAGTTGATGTTAGCCAGAAAAAGAGGCAGAATATTTTTTTGCCTTATATCAGTTTACTGTGATTTACTGGACCCACAGAGACTCTGCACCCCAATTTCTACAAGAAATACCTAAACAAAAAGAGCTGAATAGCAGAACATCTACTATTGGGGACTGGGAAAAACTGTAAAGACAGGGGCTGAACTCTAGCATAAAGAGATTAATTTGATGATGGTAGTGGCATTACAATGCTTCTTTGAAATCTCATGTGGGGATGAACCACTAGAAACATCTGTCTTAAGAGACAGTTTCCACAGAAGAGAACAAGTAGAAATTTTCTACAACTTACAAACTTCCATCATGATCTAACTTAAAAGCTGTGACATTGGGTGAAGGAGGGGCCTTTATGTAAAAAGAATTAAAGGTAGGATAAATTTCTTTACATCAAATTGAGAAAATTGTGATTATTTTCATATTGAATTCCTATGAGTGCAATGTCATGGACCGGCATCTTTTGCTGAACCTGGGAACTGATTTAATCACTGCTCTTTGAGTCAGTCACAAAGAAAACCATCTCTGACCTCTTCCCTGATGGGGTTTTTTTTTTGTTAAGCTACTACTTTTTGAATCTGTCTTGTGAAAGGAAAAACAAGATGACTTGAGGTGAATTGAGAATAAGATAAAGGCACTGTGTTTCACTCATAGAGAGCCTGTTCCTTTATTTGGTGGAGGATGTTCTAGAGATAAGCAAGGTCCTTAAAACTTTTCTTTATTGGCTGTTTTATATAGCCTGTCCCTTGCCCCCCAGTATTGCCCTCGAAAATTGTTTTTGGTCCCAGAAAATTTTAACATGCCAGGTATCCAAGTGACCACGCAGAACATGCCTATGGGTTATCAGTGTGCTTAGGGAAGTCTAATAGAGTTCACTAATTAAGGCAGTGCCATATCCTGATATAATTCCCATCTTGAGAATCAGTTATTCACAAGGATTAAATCAGATATCAGAAGCCTTATTCATGCCAGAGCTAACCATCATCCCCCTCCCTAATATTTCAAAGGAGTGAAATATGTCATCATGGTTGAAGTTTTTATTTAGCTTTAAAATAAAAGATAAAATAAGCAGGATGGTAAGAAACTTACATGACTAAATTAAGTTGCTTATGAATACGAATTTTTCTATTACTGCTTACAGGGATTTTCAGTGAACTGAAAGAAAATCAGGGGAATTACCATAATTTCAAACAAATACCATCTGTCACCATCCTGTGCTATGTAAAATTATTTGTAGTGTTATTAAATGATATAAAAGTTCCTAACTTGTCTACACCCGGGGCATCAACTTTGAATTCAGTGAGTTCAGCCGCTATCTAAATACTTGCAGCTGCTTTGAGACTTGGTGAGCAGAAGAAGGCTCTCAGTGGGATTGCTATCAGCCAATAAGATCCCCTAATTAAAAGCTAACAAGAAGATAACAGAAAGTTAGAAAATCTAGTAGTTGGGTCACTTGCAAGAGCTTGCTCTCAGTAATCCAATGCTGAAGAAAAATGAGTGGAAACTCATATTTACAGCTGACATATACAGCCTAAATTGATTTTCACTCTAGTTGAACAGGCTCAAAATTGTCAGTAAGATACCTTTTCCTAAAGAACAAAGTTGGCCTCTATTGGGAAGATCTAAGCCTAGTCAACTGTAGAATAATGTAGAATCTTCATTATTCCCACCCTGTATGAATTCTGCACTATGTTTAAATGCTCCATAAAAAGTCTAAAGATGATCTACTTTGTTGACCTAGACAACCTAAAGTGATGCTTAGTATAGGTTTCCAAGGGGTTAGTCATGTAAACCATTTGAAACAATATATAGACCCCTAACATGATCCTTATAAAGTGGAGTTGAGATTAAGTTCAAGGAAATAGACATCTGTAAACTTTTCACGGAAAAAGAAGTTGGGGAATCAGTCAGCTTGAACATTTTAGACAAATCTAGTTAGTTATGATCTTTCCTAAGCTAGAGGCCAAACTTGAGTTTAACCACTTACACTTGACTTGCCAGTAAAACCGTGAGAGACCTTAACTTCCAAGTTCATTGCCTCATCTTAGCCAAGAATCATTACATATAAGCAGAGTTAGATAGTAGTTCAGCTTCTTGCATGAGTCACAGAAAACAATCACAAAGCATTCAAAAGCATGTTAGCTAAAAACATCAGACCTGTTGTATTTAAAATCAGGTTGAGAAGAGTATACTCTGATTTTTTATGTAAGAAAAAGCAGCCTATAAGGGAGCTGGGGTTGGAAGACAGACCAGTGTGTTAGGCAAGCATAGATGAATTTTATTATAGTGATGATTCAGAGGTTACAGAAAAATGAGTGTACCAACCAATGATCGACTTTCTAGTACATGGATTGACACCTACAATAATACCTCTGAAATCTATTAGATTTGAGCTTTATTTTTTATCCTACCTGTTTTAACTAGAAAAAAGTAAAATGACCAAAAAACATCAGCATGTTTGATCAGTCGCAAATTAATTTATCAGTTCCAGAATCAACCCCCCCCCAAAAAAATACTTGCCATGAAACCCAATGTTATATAAGCCTTAAGCATAAGAATGTGTTGGGCTGGAGATAAGAATGAGGGTAGGGTACTTGCCTTGCACATAGCTGACCCAAGTTCAATTGTTGATCCCCATATATAGCCACCCAAACCCCACTTTCGTGATCTCTGTGCACTGGCAAGTGTGGCCAAAGAAAACAAAATAAAGAATGTGAACAGCTGTGAGGGTTGATGAGTATAGACAAAGTAAGAAATGTCTATTTATTTTAGACTTTAGCCCCAAATCAAACAAATTTTAGAGTGTGGATTCTAAAGAGTCAAGGATTGCCCTGAACAGTTTATTTCTTAAGTAGCACATACAAGAAAAAGGGATGTGATACAGTGAGAAAAGTACTTGGCTCTTAAAATTTCCTTATCCTGGGTTTTCTCTCAAGGGTAGCATTTAAACATGTGGAACTTTGATAAAAGACTACGAATACTATGTCTTGTGTATTGTCTTGTCATCTAATACCAGGGCATGAAGAAATGAACTTGATTCACCTTGCTTTTGTCAGTCATCATAAGGAAACCTGCAACATAAGAAAAACAAGTCTGAGACAAAACTAATATTTGAAACTTGTTTTTGAGAAGAATGGATAGCTTTTAACCTTTCCAAAACGCGAGTAGCTTTTTGGATATATTTCCATTTTCCAACTATAGAGAGAAATAGTCCAGCTGCTTGGAAAGTTCTCTATTACTGGTGCAGAAATGACTCAAAGAAAAGCACCTTCTGAAATAAGCTTCAGTATAGCTGGCTCCTTTAGATTCACAGAACTATTTATAACTCCATTAGCAACTGAATTCAGGCATGACTAGGCTCCGTGCCACAGCTGTGTGCAACTGAGAGACCCACTTTGTGTCATTTCTGCGCACCCAACAGTTGTTGACACCATTTTGGAGGCACTGAGAGTGAGTTGCACAATTCCTTTTCCCCACCCCTAAGGAGAAGACAGTCTATCAAACTGTTCAAAATCAGCGCTTTACCAGACAAAAGGAAGAGTCTTCCCAAGTCAAATTTGATGATTCAAATAGCCTTGTTTGCTTGAAAATGTTAAGATATAAAAATAGCCTCTACATTCCCAGGTAATTCTACCAAGAAAGTCACAAAGGAAACCAATCAAGCTTGGTTCACCATCCTTTACATAAAATCTATTGGATTCATCTTTCTCCCTCATCTCTCCCTGAAGAATTATAAACATGGAAACTCTTTGCCTCATTCCCTTTTCTGCCATGAAGGTTTAATAAGCAAGGTGCAGAATCTTGAGAGAATATACATATGTTAAATAACTTCCCTTGAAAGAAATCACTAGCATATTCCTTTAAAACGCAGAAATGTTTAAAAACAGAAATTGAATATTTTTTAAAAACCCTTTGGAGAAGACAAGTCAGTGATTACTCATAGTTTTTTTCCTTTTATTGAGTCTTAATTTATACTAGTATGGGCAGTAAGGCTGCCCTAAACTGGAGGGGCTTGCCTTTTTGGCCTGGAAAAGCAGTGCTGAGCTTGAATGCTCAGATGTATTCAATGTAGTCAGCATTCAAATAGGAAGTAGTCCTAACAAAAAGGGGGACAATTATTTTGTCCTTTAAGGACGTTGTTTTCTCAGTGATACCCTGGATCATCCATACTGTTTCCTCAAGCAGTATTTGGACCAGCCAACAAAGTCGTTGCCACCTTGCTTATAACACTGCAAGCAATGGAATTAGAGAGTAAAACAGTAGGGCAGGAAGAGGGAAATCAAACAAGACTAGGAAAGTTTTTGCTGAAATAGTGCCTTGTTGGGGAGTTAATGAGTTTTGCCATGGTTGTGTCATAGGCAGGTTTGCAGTGGAAACTCAAGGAAACTTGTCGGAGGCAAATTGAGTGCCCAGGCTCCTATAATGGTCCATGCTTGACAATGGGCAGGGAAAGTGGCATCTCAAAGAATGTGACAAGCCAGTGCTTGCTTGAATAACACATTCAATTTCAGATGCATTTTCATGGGTTTGATTCTTCCTGTTTTCTCTACCCCTGTCATTAAAACCATTTTGGCATCTTGTTCCATTTCACTTTCTGCTTGGGTCTCCTGTCTCACACCCCAAAGCAATTTTTGCCTCGATTTACCTTTCCATTGTCTTTAGGACCTAGACTTTTTTTTTTGTTTCCCCTTTACAGCTGATTGAATAATCTCCCAAAACTGTGTCCCCTTCCTCTCATATCCAGGAACCTGTCCCCCAGCTCCCTACACAGGGCGCTCTACTGTGACCATGGGAGACAGCTCACCGGGACTGCCTCTTGTTAACGTCAGCGTCACCTCATCACTTAGGCAAAGCAGGAAAAAAATCCATGCGAGAAATGGAAAATACATTTTCAGTTTACGCAACTTTATTTTATGAAGGTTGAGGGAGGATCGTTCTAAGTCCTTATTGAACTCTCAGAGAATTTTTACTTTGAAACTCTGATTAGGAGCCATGCATTCGAGCATTTCCATACTAGCCCAAGTTGCCCATTCTGTTGTGTAAGAATAAATTGTGAAGTCTCCACCAAACTTGTGCTGCTTGACAAATTGACTTCATGCGGGGCCAACATTTTGAATCTTTTTGTGGCTACCCCATTATAATTCATGATCTGAACATTTACCCCAAATTTGGACTAGGATGTTGACAGTTTGTGGTTAGTTTCAGATCCACAGTAATTGCTGTACTCTGGAAAGCACTTATAAAGTGTAATCATGTCCTAAGAGTCAACCACTGGAAAAATCATTGACTTCTATGTTCGATTCAATCCATCTCTAAATATAATTCTAATGGGTATTCAGCAATAATGAAAGCAGTTTGAGAAAGGGGAGGTTACTTTAAAGTCTGTGAAGACATATTATACGCTCTTGGATTTTTTTAATAAAATAAGCTAATTGGATTGGGGAAGTTTTCCCTTAAAAATTTTAAGAATATGTACTTCTAGGGAACTGGGAGGTGGCGCAGGAGGTAAGGTGCCTGCGGCCTTGCCTGCGCTAGCCTAGGATGGACCACGGTTCGATCCCCCAGTTCCCATATGATCCCCCGTGCCTGCCAGGAGCGACTTCTGAGCGCATAGCCAGGAGTAACTCCTGAGCGTCACTGGGTGTGGTCCAAAAACCAAAAAAAAAAAAAAAAAGAATATGTACTTCTAATTTGCACATTTAATTTCATCAGAGCTAATAAGTACCGGTAAGTTCAATTTGTAAATGTTATTTACAACCAAATGAAGTATTTATTTTTAAAATAAAAGGTGATGGAACCAATATTGACTTGTACATAAGGAAAATGTATGTATATGTATTTTATTCTTCCTTAACACTACTTGGCCACCATATCAAGTGTATTTTTGTACATAATATATATTGGTTAGAAAATGTAGATTTTTGTTATTCAAAGAATTTTATCTCTGTGATAGATTATATTTATCTTTATTTGTTGATACCTCTTAATTTGTTTTAAAAGACAGAATTATATATTTTGGAATTTACCAAGAATTACATTCATGACTTCTAATTGTAAATATGCTGAGGGTATTTTAATAAATCTCGGTTTCATGTCTGTCTGCCATGAAGTATTGATTTGTTTTCAGAATATATTTTAGCGGGCCTCTCAGGGGTACTATAATGTGGAAAATATCCCTTATTTCTAAGTTTACTACTGTTTGGGGGTAGCATTTCTGTTGAACTGTTAGAGTTAGGACTCCACAATTCACCATCCAGACTTCCTTTTTCTCTTTTGTAGCCCCTACCAGTAATAGGGTACAAGCTAATGTATTAAAGATCAGCAACAAACAAACCTAACCAGTGTTGTCTCAGTGTTGCAAACCAAAAGCAATGCTGTCAACACTGCACTCCAAGATGAAGGTTTCTGCAGGGAGAACCACATGGAATAATGACTTCAGGTTGGAAAGTGATAAACAATATACTAAGGACGCAGAACAGAAACAATTTGATTGTGTTATACTATTAAATAAACGTAAGAAATATTTTTGAGCAATGATACTACATATTCAAGTATGGATAAGCAAAAATATATGACTCGGGCAATTCACCCATTTGTAAAATAGAAATGCAATTGTGTTTTTAATATATTCAGTGTTTCTGAGCGTCTGTGCTCCTGGGGTTAGACATTTGCTGAAATTTACACTAGTTTGTATCAGCACATGTAATAAACAGTTATTGTATAGGAGACTTTTTCTTTTCTACATCCCAGAATTGAAAAAAAATTCTAATACATCGGGTCAAATCTTTTTCTTACCAGAGTAAAAATTCCTCAAGTTCAGTTTAGAGTGATGCCTCCAAGAATGGAGCGCATGCTTTGCATGTAAGAGATCTGTGGGTTTGATCTAAGCTCCAGTTGTTCCTCTGCACATTTGGGTAAGGTGTGATCCAAGTTCATAAAATACTTAAGTAATTTTTAAAAATAATTTCGGAAGTTAAGGAACTCGTGGAAAGTCTAACTCAATCTTAGTGAACACATCAAGACTGGTCTCAAATACTTGACGTCCAGGTCAACGCCATACTAAGAGTAGCCATACTACTCTTCCTTTTGAAATTATGGAAGAATTTTCTAGATTCCTTGTTTTATTTTTTTAAACTTTATTTATTAATTGTATGTTTGGTTGTTGGGCTTCACTCAGGACTTAGACTCTGTTCTCAGAAATCGCCCCTGGCAGGTTAGGGGACCATATGGATGCTGGGAATTGAACCAGATCCTTCCTAGGTTGGCCACATGCAAAGCCACTGTGCTATCTCTCTGGCCCCTAGATTCCTTGTCATAAAAGAATTTAAAGCAGAGTTGCCCAAACTCATTTGGTTCATGGCCATCTTTCCAGAAACAAAATAAAACAATACTTAATGTCACCTTTTTTGCTTGTCTGTTTGTTTGTTTTGGACCACGGTGATATTCAGGGGTTACTCCTGGCTATGCACTCAGATGGGACACCAGGGGATCAAACCGTGGTCCGTGATCTGTCCTCGGCTAGCTCAGGCAAGGTAGATTCCTCACTGCTCTGCATCACTGCTCAGGCCCCTGGAAATTCACCTTGTTAAGTCAAGCAATGTCCCCTATTGAGCTTATATTTCCACACCCACTGAATCATACTAGTAGTCCCCCAGTAGACACTATCGCCCAGTTTAGGAAAACACTGGTTCAAATGTTCATGTTAGAAACAGTAAAATTGGCCTCTAAATTAGAGCATCATTTCTTAAATGTTTTCCAGTTGCAACCACCTATCACCTGAGAAATGCAGCGGAGATGAATGTCGCCTAAACAACACATTCATTACACATTTTATTTTCAATGAAATTTTGGCTAGTGTTCAGAAACCTTTGACTGGTGCAAAAATTTTCACAATTTTACGTTCAGTTAGCATAATCCCATATGGAGTGCCAACCCACACAAAATTTAAGAAGCGGGGCACTAAGGGACTTAGGAGAGTGGGGATATTTATATTATAAGGACTTAATACCAGTCTACCTCAGGAAGAATCTCCTCCTTGGTCTAATAAAAATATAGTTTCTCCTGCTGAGATTAAATGTATAAGCGTATAACAAATATTGATTATATAAGTATACAAATGTATAAGCATATTGAATGTATGTTAAAAATTTTAAAACACATTTTCCTATTCTTTAAGCAGTCTATGTATGCTGATGATCTAGGCAGTGGTCCTCAAATTACGGTCCGCGGGCCACATATTGTATTTGTTCCCGTTTTGTTTCTTCACATCAAAATAAGATGTATGCAGTGTGCATAGGAATTTGTTCAGAATTTTTGTTTTTACTATAGTCTGGCCCTCCAATGGTCTGAGGGACAGTGAACTGGGCCCCTGTTTAAAAAGTTTGAGGACCCCTGATCTAGTGGATCAAAAATTCCTGAGTCTAAAGAATGCAATTCAGACCCCTACTGCTATTTTTCACTTGACTGCTGTATTCACGAAAATATGAAAGATTTTTAAATTGTCCTGCACAGTAGGCCAGGCTCTGCAGGCATGCACTGTTTTGATGCATCTACTTTTGTCAGCTCCAATGAATACGGTACCTTCCCTATCATTGTGTGCTGAATGGTAAGAAAAGTTACTATAAGTTCTCAATTGCTGTATAACAAAAATGCCCCAAAATTTAGTGGAATAAGTCAACAACTGCTACATCTTTTCATTTAATTTTTAATAAGTCATTTAAACACTACGGCTTACAGAATTGTTCATAAAACAATTGGTTCTGGACATAAATGTTTCAACAGCAATCCTGTCTGTCACAGGTGTAACATTTCCTCTACCTTTGTCCCCACTTTCCCATCTACCCCTAAGCTTCTCTCTTGGTAGCCACAAAATAATTTACTACATTGACTGTCACAAATAAATGGTAATGGAATTCTTAAAGAACTTCAGTGACAGAAAATTTGTGAAAATGGCTATCTATTAACAATGATGTGTCATTGTCTGAAGGTTTAATGTTTGTTGCTGGTTGTGCATTCTGCACTATTTTTATGTGTTGAGCTTGGGTGACTTCTATACTACTTTCCTATCTAATTTGATGCGTTCCTACTTTGGGGTGTCGTTAGTGAGGAATTTGGAGGTGTTTTGCAGTCACTCATGTAGCCACTCCAGGGGTCTAGGATCTGTGAAGCTGCATCAATGGGTCTATATGACAGTGTCTGTGGGATGTGGCTAAGGCTTCCAGGGCTTCCAGAAATACAGAAAGGTGGAGAGAAGTTCTGAGAAGTCTCCATAGTTTTTAGCTCCAGCATACCTGGAGTTTTTGTCATAAAAGATGTCTCTGCAGGATTAGTGGTAGAGCAGTAAAACTGGGCCGTTGGTGTGCCAGTGAATTGGGGTGTTAGTGAGGCTGCTGGGGCTTCAGTGGGCCTGGGACTAAGTTCACCCCACTGCCAATGGCTCACCACAGTTTTCAATTGCTAGGCATGTGTACCTCAGAATTTTTACTGCTTGTCTGACATCTTTAGAGAACTGTGTGAGTCTATAGAGCTGTCTGATAGCTGACACGGCAAGGGCTATAGGATTCAACCATGGTTTCTTATTTCTCATAATTATTATTGGTTTAATAAGACCTGAAGGAGGAAGTATCACAGATTGTAGAGATATGTAGTTTGTGTCTACAGTTATCTGAAACAGGGGGGATTGAACTGAAATAACTTGCTTCAGAGCTACTGTTTCTTCAGCAGGCAAGTTGAAATCGAATATAGGCTGAGGACTTTGGCAGTACTAAAATCATACCTTTGGGTGCCTATTATAATAATCCCAAAATATTTTTATTTGATTATTCATGTCTATTGTACAGACATTAGCACAATGGAATATTATACATACTCACAAATGAAAGAGATTCTGACACATAACTTAGATATATATATATGCTAAGTGAGATAACAAAATTTATGACTTCCTTTCTGTGATCTTCATAGAAAAGTCAACTTCATAAAGACATAAAGTAGAATATAGTGTCAGGGTCTTGGGAATAGGGTAGTAGAAGCTATGATTTAAGGATGTAGCGTAGAGTTTTAGTTTATAAAGATGAAAAGGTTCTGGAGAATAGTGGTTATTGTACACTTAATGCTACACAGCAACAATACAGTGGGCAGGGTGCTTGCCTTGTATGCGACCAACCCAGGTTTGATTCCCACCATCTCACATGGCCCCATGAACACTGTCAAGAGTAATTCATGAGAGCAGATTCAGGAGTAATCACTGAGCATTTCTGAGCCTGACCCCAAAGCAAAGTTAACATGGTGAATTGTCTGTGTTGTTTTACTGTGATCGTTAAAAGTTACATATCCAGGTATATTTCTGAATGCCAAGTGCGATATTAAGAATTTATATAGATTACTTTGGTCAATCCTTATAATTTTATAGGGTAAAGATTTCAAGTAACCCTAGGACCAAACAGCTGTACGAACATTGAGTGGAAATAAAAAATGATCAAACCAAAAGTCAACAACAGCAGAATCGATGCCCAATCTACAACAAGCTGTACGGGGGGGGGGGGGCAGTTGCACTAGCACTCCAGGGGGCAAAGGAGGGAGATACGGGACACATGCTGGGAAAAGGGGTGGAGGGAGGACAACCCTGGTGGTGGGAATGGGTCTGTTTATTGTCACTATGTACCTTAAATATTACTGTGAAAGATTTGTTATTCACTTTTGGTCACAATAAAAATTATTTTTAAAATAAGAATAATTCTTGTAGATGTTAATTTTCCTATACAATTAGTTTGTGTAGAAAAAATCAATATGTATAGGGAAAAAGAATTCAAACAAAATTAAAAAAATTTTTTTAACTATTATATTTAGGGGCCTAAGCAGTGGCGCAAGTGTAAGATGCCTGCCATGCCCGCACTAGCCTAGGCCAAGCCAAGGTTCGATCCACTGGTCTCACATATGGTTCCCAAGCCAGGAGCGATTTATGAGCGCAGAGCCAAGAGTAATCCCCGAACATCACCAGGTGTGGCCCAAAAAAGCAAAAAAAAAATTGTTTTGAGACCAATTTGAATTCCGAGTCTTTCACAGTTATATTTAATTAAGATAAATAGTGAGAGTGAATTAGGGCAATTCCCACCACCAGTGATAATCTCCCACCATCACACTTCCCAGCATGCATCCCATACTTCCACCCTTTGCCCCCTGGACTGCTAGAGTGACTGGTCCCTTTTGTGTACAGCTTGTTGTTGTAAATTGGGTCTCTTGTTTCAATTGTCATTAGCTTTGAGTTGGATATTTAAGACCGATCATTTTTCATTTCCACTCAATGTTCATGAGACTGCTTTGTCCCTGGTACCAACCACATTTTTTTCTGTTTGTAGGAAGACATAGAAATATGAGGCAGAACAAGATGATTCATGTTCTAAGCTTCTGATTTAAAAAAATAAAAGCATGTGGAAGCCCTTGTCTAAAAGCTTTAAATATGAATTTAAAAAAGAAAGACGGGGGCTGGTATGGCAAGGGTTTTTTTGTTTGTTTGTTTGTTCTTTGTTTTGTTTTTGGTCTAAGAAATTGTGGTTATCTCCATCATTGAAGCATACTGTCATGAGTCCAACTACAGGTTCCGAACCTGTTCATTGTCTAACCCCAACATCTTTCTTTGTGGTTCCAGGAAATATTCTGCTCAGTTGTGGTTTTCAAAATCAGTCCTCTGTAATTAGAGATCTTGGTTTTTGCACAGATCCAAGGACAAAGTCTAGAATAGAGTCTTTCTTATGGTTCTAGAAGTTTTGCCCAAGTCACAGTTGTTGCAGTCTCCTATATTTAGTGATCTTGGTGTTTGCACCAATCAAAGGATGGAGTGTCTTCTGATATCATCTCATCATTTGTGTGTAACCATAAAATACCTAGCATAGTCAAAACCATATTTAAAAATAAGAAACTGGGAGTCATCTTATTGCCCAATTCAAAGCCCTAGTGATCAAAACAGCATGGCATTGGTACAGAGAGAGACTTTCAGATCAATGAGTCAGACTAGAATATCCAGTGACAAACTCCCAAGTATATGATCAATTAATCTTTGACAAAGGAGTGAAAAATATGAAATGTAATAAAGACAACCTCTTCAACCAACAGTGTTGGGAAAATGGGATAACTTCATATAAGAAATTAAATACATATCTCATACTTGGCACCAAGTCAATTCAATGTGGATCAAAGACCTTGAGAGTAGACGTGAATCAATAAAATTCACTGAGAAAAATGTAAGTAGAATACTCCAAGACTTAAACCTCAAAGGAGTCTTTAATTATATGAAGCCAATGGCAAGGACTATAGGATCAAATTTGAATAAATTGGACTATATAAATTTAAAAAGTTTCTGTATGAAAAAAGAAACATGGGCTAAATTAAAAGACAGATAACTGAGTGGGGAAAATATTGTCACTCACCACATTAGATAAAGGATTGATATCTAGGATATATAAAGTACTCACAAAGGTTAACCCATAAAACCTGAAATTCCATCAAAAATGGAAGAGGAAAAGAACAGACACATTTCTGAGGAAGACCAACAGATGGTCAACAGATACGTGAAAAAAAATGTTCATCTTCACTTATCATTAGGGAAATCCAAATCAAGACAACGAGATATCATCTTATACCAGTGAAGATAACACATATCAAAAATATTTGGAATGATTTATGTGGCAGGAACGAGGTGAAAAAGAAACTCTTATCCACTGCTGGTGGGAATGTTGCATGGTCCAACACCTATGGAATACAGTATGGAGGGTTTTCAATAAACTAAGAATCTATCTTCCATATGATTTAGCAATCCCACTTTTGGGTATCCTCAAGACAGAAAAACATCGATCTAAAAGAATGTATGCACACTGCTATTCATTGCTGCACTCAGTACAATAGCTAAAAGTTGAAATCAACCTAGATTCCCAAAACAGACAAGCGGATCATGAAGATGTGGTACATATATACAATGGACTACTACAGATCTGTAAGAAATGATGCAATTGTGCAATTTTTTGCAACATTACGGAACTGGGGGATATTATGTTAAATGAAATAAGTCAGAAAAAAGATAAATATAGAATGATATCACTTATATGTGATATTTAGAATAACTGCATAAAAATGCAATTGTTTAAATGGGGGTTGTCGTGAACACTCTAGGCCCCAGTATAAATCCAAGAGAAAAAAATAAATTGAGCAGAGGAGGACAAACACAAATATGAAATGATGGGAGTTAAGGGCCAAGATGTTTCAGGCGCATTAGTGGTGTTAAGAAAGGACAGAGCTAAATATCCAAGTCAGAGCCAACAACAGTGAAATCATGAGGCCCAAACTTTAATAACCAAAATTTAAAATGTCCTATTATTATGTTGGCAGGATGGGGGTAGGGGGTGGTGTCATGGGAAGCACTGTGGGAACTTTGGTGGAAGAAGGTTGACATGGATAGTATAATTGATCCTGAAACAGTGTACATATGAAACTCAACTATGAAGAACTTTGTAAATCACAATGGGTTCAATAAAGAATAAAAAATGAATTTCATGTGTTCAGAAATGATGCTCTGTGGTAGAGTACTTTTTTGTTGCAGGGCCAGGGACTCCCAGACAGTGCTCAGAAAGTCCAAGAATCTCTTCCAGTGATGCTCAGCCTGGTTGACTAGTGGCTCCGTGCAAGTGCCTGAGGATGTATTTCTGATAGGCCCTGAGATGCTGGGGACCACATAGTGGTTTTTGATGGTCTCCAGGGCTTCTCTGTTATTCCTGGAACTATATGGCATCAGGAATCAAACCAGCAAGACATGTGCTCTAACTACTGTACTATATTATTATATTCCCATATGACTTACCCCTAGAGCACAAAGTTTTTCTTTTTAATATTTTTTAATTTGGATTTTGAAGTTACACCCAGAAGTGCTTAGGGGCTACTCCTGGCTCTATGCTTTGGGGTCATTTCTGGGAGTAGTTAGGAAACCATTAGTGATGCTCAGGGTCAAACTGAGGTCAGCAACATGCAAGATCAATAATATTATTCTCCTTTTATTTCAATTTGGTTACAGAGATGTTCATGATTGCTTTTCAGTCTCACAATGTCCACAACCCTTCACCAGAGCACATTATCCACCACCAATGGCCCCAGTTTCAAGACAAAAATATTTTTTTTATTTTTTTATTTTGCTAAGCTCTGAGAATCTCAGAAGCTTTTCTTTTTCATCTTTATTTAAACACCTTGATTACAAACATGATTGTGATTAGGTTTCAGTCATATAAAGAACACCCCCCTTCACCAATGCAACTCCCTCCATCCCACCCCACCCCCACCTGTACTCTAGACAGGCTTTCCACTTCCCTCATTCTTTCACGTGGTTATGGTAGTTCTCAGTGTAATTATTTCTATTAACTGCACTCACCAATCTTTGTGGTGAGCTTCATGAAGTGAGCTGGAAGTACCAGCCCTCCTTTCATTGTCTCTGAGGATTGTTGCAAAAATGACTTTCATTTTTCTTAAAACCCATAGATGAGTGAGACTATTCTGCATCTCTCCCTCTGACTTATTTCACTCAGCATGATAGATTCCATGTACATCCATGTGTAGGAAAATTTCATGACTTCATCTGTCCTGATGGCTGTATAATATTCCATTGTGTATATGTATCACAATTTCTTTAGCCATTCTTCTGTTGAAGAGCATCTTGGTTGTTTCTAGAGCCTAGCTATTGTGAATAGTGCTGCAATAAATATAGGTGTGAGGAAGGGATTTTTGTATCGTATTCTTGTGTTCCTAGGGTATACCCTAGGAGTGGAATAGCTGGGTCAAATGGGAGCTCAATTTCCAGTTTGGGGAGGAATCTCCATATCGCTTTCCATAGAGGTTGGACTAGATGGCATTCCCACAAGACAAAAATCTTTTTTTGTGTGTGGCTTTTGGCAGTGCTCAGGGGTTACTCCTGGCTCCATGCTCAGAAATTGCTCCTGGCAGGCACGGAGGAATCATATGGGGCACTGGGATTCGAACAGATGGCCTTTTGCATGAAAGGCAAACGCCCTACCTCCATGCTATCTCCCGGGCCCCAACAAGACAAAA
>PVKC010019848.1:0-18890 GCA_004027635.1 Crocidura indochinensis
AAAAAAAAAAAGATAGCATTAAAGGACCAAGGGGAGAGTAAAAGAACATGTATGGAGCCTGTAGTTATTCCCATGACAGTATACATCAAGAGCGGAGAAATTAGGCCAAAGGAATTTCCTCTCTAATTTCCCCAATATTTACTATGTCTATGCAAGGAAAAAAAAAAGAGAAGCATACATCAAGTTTTTTTTTTGGGGGGTTTTGTTATTGTTGTTGTTTGTTGCTTTTTTTCCCCGTGGGTTTTCTTTTTATTGTGCTTTGTTTTGTTTCTCTTTCAGGACCGTGGTTATTGTGCGGTTAGTGACTTTATTGCTATGGTGCTTTTCGAGTTTTTTGTTTGATCTTTTTAAATTTTTTTCAGTATTGTTGTTATGTTTTTCTTCCTCTTCCCAAATTATTTATAACCTCTAGAAGGACTCCTATTTTTTGCTTGTTTGATTTTGGCCCCATTTTATTTTATTTTTTCTCTTTCCTTCTAACAGAATCACATTATTTGAACCATCTTGTTCCACCTCGCAAACTGAGGGGGAAATAATGGAGGGTACCAAGACCAGACAGTCATATGAGCATTAAGTAGAAATAAAAAAATGATCAGACTTAAATACCAAATCCAAAGCCAACAACAAAGAATCAACACCCCATCTACAACATGCTAGACACAGAGGGGACCACTTATACTAGCAACCCGAGGGGTAAAGGAGGGGCGATATGGGATTCATGCTGGGAACAGAGGTGGAGGGAGGATAACATTGGTGGTGGGAATGCCCCTGATTCAATGTCACTATGTACCTAAAAAATTATTGTGAAAGATTAGTAATCCATTTTGGTTGAAATAAAAATTAAAAAAATATTAAAGATAAACTACCATATGACTTAGCAATGCCTTTTTGGAATCTATCTGAAGAATTCATAACAGCTATTAAAGAAACATTTGTAGTGTCATAAGTCTTTTAACATTATTTGCTATAGTCAATATACTGAGACAACATAAGTGTAATTGGCAGGAGAACACTTAAAACAAAAATAAAACTACATAATGTGATAGCTACTTAGGATGAAATATTATTACTCCTTAAAAAGGTCATTCTCCTTCATTTCACAACATAACCATAGGCTTAGATACAGGTTCTCAACAACAGGAACCCGGAAACCATTTTACTAAATGGAATAAGAAGATGTAGGTAATATTAGATACATGGAAACGTCAAACTCATAATAATAGTAGAACAGTGGTTTTCTGGGAAGGAGAAAGGGAGAAAGAAGTTACAATTTGGGGCCCGGGAGATAGCATGGAGGTAAGGCATTTGCCTTTCATGCAAAAGGTCATCGGTTCGAATCCCGGTGCCCCATATGGTCCCCCGTGCCTGCCAGGAGCAATTTCTGAGCATGGAGCCAGGAGTAACCCCTGAGCGCTGCCGGGTGTGACCCCCCCAAAAAAAAGAAGTTACAATTTAAGGTGAAAAAAGACACAAATGATTTTACAGATATTTCTGTGTTTTATTATTTTTTGAAAGTAGAATATTTTCATTTAACATTACTTGGTAGCTTGTTTGGGGGATCTTGGAATGTTTAAAACCCTTTTCACAAAAACAAATGGTAATATCATTTCCAGGTATCACAGACAACTTAAAACCTTGATAGGCTTCTTAGAGATTTTGTTATTTAATATGGGATAAACTTAAGATCATGATAGGCTTCTTAGAGATTTTGTTATTTAATATGGGATCATTTCAAAGAATAAAACATTTGATTAATGTGATATCTAAGATCCCACTAAGATTTTCTGACTTTTCTCTTATATTTTTAATTTAAACACTGTGGTTTCATGATTTTCATAATATTTTTCACAGATAAAGTTGTTCATGATTGAGTTAGTCATACAATGTACAACAACCTTCACCAGTGCACATTTCCCCTTCACCAATGTCCCCAGTTTCCCTCTTACCTTCTCCAATGCCCTCTCCCCTTCCTGTCTCTGAGACATACATTTTTCTTCTCTCTCCATTTTATTTTCTTTTATACACTTTGGTTTACAGTACAATGCATATTTCCTGCCACTAATGTCCCCAGTTTCCCACCAATCCACCTTCCCCTTTCTGCCTCTGGGGCAGGCATTTATTTCTCTTTCTTATTCTCTCTCTCTTTATTTTTTGATACTGAGGCTTGCACCATTGCTAATTAAGAAGTACCATGTGTATCACCTACCAACTTCTTAAGTACCATTATATATATTTGTTTCCTCTAGCAGCTGCCATTTGGGCATAAGCCAGACCCTAAATTCTAGGATATGGTAGAAAGTAAAGCATCCTTAATTAGAACATTGTGATGCTGAGAAGCTTATTAGGACTCCTTATATCCTAAATTCATGCAGTGTACTCCTAATCTATCTGCCCGTTTCACAGATGGATTCCCTGGTCCCAATGAGACTCAAGAAAAGGAAGTAAAAATGCTCAGTAAGTTGATCTACTTAAAAAAAATCTATTGAAGAGTAGCTCATTTTGATTTTCTGGTTCATAATTCAATAGGTAGATAGATCTGCTCAAGTTATTCAATCTTTCTTTGCCTCATAGAAGGAGTATAGTTATCCTCATAGTGTTGTGAGAAGTAAATTATTCCGTTTTATAATAAAAAACATAGATCAGTACCTGGAATATAAAAGAAGAGTTCAATAAAGTTTACTACTGTTATCATTATCATTATTACCACCATGATCATCATTACTGTTACTGAAGTCTTAATTTCTGTAGCTTGAGTTCCTCCCCTTCTATTGTTATCTTGGAAATTATTCAGCCCAGTGTTCATGTTCTGATTTGGAAATATTCTAAGTTTTAGTGTTTTAGGAGGTAGTTAAGTTGCTGGACTCTTGGCAACTAGACCCTTGGGTCCAGTTAAGAGTCCATACTTTCAATTCACAAGGTTGTTTGATACTAGCAGAATTTTTAACTCTGAAGTTATGCAAATTGTTAATGAGGGTTGTAAGCATTTTCCACTTCACTTTCCTACTATTTTTGGCAATGGATCTGTTCTTTATATTAATCCTGGGGTTTATGTCTGATGCTTAATTACATTTGGGCAGTCCTACAATCTGAACAGTAGCCTGACCACACCCTTACAGCACATTTTGGTCATGCTGTTTACTTACAATATGTCTTCAGAGACCCAGATTGCTCTCATAGAATGCAAGGCATGGCATTTGCCAAGACCTTTCCTTTTACATCTATCAGAGAGCAGAATAGAATAGAACAGAATAGCATAGTAGATGGGTGAAAGGGGAGGAGTTTGTGATGAGAAATAGGACTAGTTATATTTTCTAAAATGATCAAATTATGTTACTTTGATGTCGCATAAAAATGACTTAAGCCAGTCTGATGATAGATCAAATATTATGTGTTTTCTCTCCAACAGTTACCCTCTCTTTTTGTCCCTCTCTATGTCCTGTACTTCTAGCATAGTGTTAAATATTATCAATGATAACCATGGTCAAGAGCAAGCATAGGACTTCTAGGTACATTTTGATGGTAATTCTTAGTGATCTGGGCCTTAAAATTAAATTAGTATTGCCAGATTTTGGAAATAACAAAGAAGGAAGATGAAATGTGAATTTCAAATAAGCAATGTACATAAGTTATGTACATGTCATTAATACCCTAGTTCAAATTATTTTTGTAGTTGAATTCACTGCTTATCTTAAGAAGTTCAGATAAAATGAGACACAAAATGTGAAAAATAGTTCCCCTAATATAACCCCCAAGATCAGGACAGCCCATTGGGTATAATAAGCTTGGATTATTTTAGACAATGGGAGCTGCAAACATGGCAAAAGCAGGTTAAAACCTGCTAGAATAGACTAGGGGATTGCTGTGACTTCTCTGCCATACATTAAAATACTGTTGATTGGGGCCAGAGAGATAGCCTTACATGCAGAAGGACAGTGGTTTGAATCCCGGCATCCCATATGGTCCCCCGAGCCTGCTGGGGGTGATTTCTGAACGTAGAGCCAGGAGTAGCCCCTGAGCACTGCCAGGTGTGACCACCCACCCCCAAAAAATAAAATAAAATACTGTTGATCACTTATCACCTTATGACCTCAGCTATAGCCTCTGTTCTTAGTCTGTATGCCTGGGTACTTTATACTTAACTTGAATGTTAAGAAGGATTCTCATGATGGAAACCAGGGAAAAGGTGATGGCTATTTACAATAGCCAGACTCTAGAAACAACCAAGATGTCCTTCAACAGATGAATGGCTAAAGAGACTGTGGTACATATACATGATGGGATATTATTCAGCCATCAGGAGAGATGAAGTCAAAAATTTTCCTATACATGGATGCACATGGAATCTATTATGCTGAGTGAAATAATTTAGAGGGAAAGATAGACACAGAATAGTGTCACTCATCTATGGGTTTTAACAAAAATTAAATATTATTGTAACAATGCCCAGAGATGAGGATCCGAAGGACTGGCTCACGATATGGAGCTCACCACAAAAAGTGGTGAGTGCAGTTAGGGAAATAACTACACTAACAACTAGCATGACAATGTTAATGAGTGAGAAAAGTAGAATGCCTTTCTTGACTACAGGCAGGAGTGGAAAGGATGGAGGGGAGGGGGACATCAGTGGTGGGAAAGTTGCACTGGTGAAGGTGGTGTTCTGTTTATGATTAAAACCCAACTACGATCATGCTTGTAATCATGGTGCTTAAATAAATATTTTATAAAAATACAATAAATAAAAAATAAAATAAATAAGCTAAAAGTGCCTATAGTAAGGGCTGTTTGAGGCTATCTGGACAGCCACTGTCTATTTCATTCCCTGTGAACAACCATGCTGGACAGGAATTAAAGAGATCATTTTGACCAGTAATAAAACTGATCTGCAACAAATAGGTGAATTAAATTTGTGATAGTGAAAGACTTGGCTAGAATAAGAGTCAAGATGCTACCTAAGAATGTCTAGAGTTACCATAAAAAGAAAGTTACAAAAATGTTGCAAAGAAAGTCATCTATATAATGTTTGAGGAGCTGATAGGGATTGTATATGACATCCTGAATATTTTCTCCTCCTCCAGTCAACATGTGTATCACGTTTGGATTATCATTGTTTTCTCTTCAGGCAATTTTTCCACTAGACAAGGAAACAACTAAGTGTAATCAAGGATCCCAGATATAAGAAGCAGACCTAACTTTGAGACATAAATATGCAATTCACCATTTGTGTAGTTTAGTTTGGGCAAACAGAGTGTAAACTTCTTCATCTATAGGACTAAGAAAATAGCGTTTGTCTAGGAATGCCTTGTAAGACTATTGAAAGAAGACAATGAACCACTCTGTCTGTGTGCTTTGGAAAAAAAGGGTTCTGCAAGATACTTCCAGTAGTATCAAAATTCATGTACTCCTGGCAGGGTCAACCCAGCTCAGGTGTACTTCTTAACTAACTTCGTGGAATGGGGAGAGATGATCTATTTGAAGTTAAGGAAGCAAGTGGTGATAGCTACTGTGGAACTAGTGTGATGAGAAGGAGGGGCCTAAGCAAAGAAAGCTGTGACTGTTTTCTCCACCTCAAAAAAAATCACCAGTTCTACCATTTTGCCAATGACTGATCCTATGCCATGAGCTCAGAGCAGGAAGACAGGACTAGAGGGAGGAGGCACGAAAGACTCCCTTGAAATACTGCGGGTGGCATTCACTAGCTCCCAAGGAAGGGCTCCAAGTTTAGGGGGGCAGGTGGCCAGCGGAGGTTTTGAATGTATCAGAGGAAATTATCCTCCCTCTGCGTGCCCAGGATAAGATCTCAGAGCCAGAGAATGTTTGTAAATGGACTCTCTCATTTAAATAAATCCCACTTAAATATTTATCAGATCATGAATATGCATGTTTCTCTCTCAGAATTGGAAAGGGAATGGGCATGTAATTTTTAGATGGCACATAAATAATGTAAGGGGGAAAAAGAGATCTTTGTTCTGTGTTGACTGTGTATTTACAGCATCTCAAGAGGTCTTGAAATAATGAACCATTTTTTCCCCTTTCCCAGACTAAATGTGCACATGGAGGTTCACCTTTCCTGACTTTTTGGTGATTTCACTCATTTGTATCCTGAATAAAGGCTTTCTGGAGGCAAAAGATGAGAATGGTTATTTCAGTAATGAGTTAATTAGTTAGACATAACAACCCACATGCTCTCTCTTAAAAGACTATCCCCACCTCAGAGAAGACAGGCTCAGAAAGGGACAGTAAGCAGAGCTGTTCCTGCATTCTCCAATGGACTGTTTTCAAAATCAAATATCAGGGGCTGGAAAAATAATATAGGGAGCACGGCACTTGCCTTGCATAGAGTTAACCTAAGCTTGATCCCCAGAACTGATTAAAGTTCCCAGAGCATTGCCAGGGATTGCTATTAAGAACAGAGTCAAGAATAGACCATGAGCATTATACGGTGTAATTCCAATACACACCCCCGACCAAAGTAAAGGACCATGAGGTGTACATTCATTGTCCTCCACTGCCACTGATTCTTGGACTTGAACTCAAAGTATCTAATCTCGCATAGCTCTAGGTATCCAGGGAGATTTAAAAATATTTAGGGGCCTTAGCTCCCTCTGGGAGGGGGCACTACAGACTAATTTCTCATATTTTGTCTTTTCATTGAGTTGAGAACCAAATGTGACTAGAGTCCAGGCTACTCTGTGAGGAAAAAGAAATCAACCCTTGCCCGGGAGTTGTTGTTGCTGGGTTCTGTCCCCAACTGTCCTTCCACAGCTGCACAGTCATGGCTTTGGGATTAGAAATGATTTGTTTGCTTTCTTTACTTCTCTCCTCTATCAGTATAAGGAATTGAGAGGACTGGACTGGCTTATATTTTAGCCCTAAAGCATCTTTAAAAATAACATCCTGTTCCTTGTTAATAATGAAACAGAAAGTGCCTATCAGTATGGAATAGAATGCTTTATTGGAAATTAAGAAACGGGGCATCAAGTACTAACCCCATATCTATTAGGAGTGTGCAATGACATTGAGGAAATCACTTAATCTTTCCATAACTTTGCTTACTCATAATGGAAATGAAGATCAAGACAGTGTCTCTTTGAAAAAAAAGTTTAGTGTATAACATTATGGGGGAGGGCTAAAGGAGGGAGATAAGGGATTCATGCTGGGAACAGAGGTGGAGGGAGGACAACACTGGTGATAGGAATGCCCCTTATTCATTGTCACTATGTGCCTTATATATTGCTATAAAAGATTTATAATTCACTTTGGCCACAATAAAAACTAAAAAGAAAAAATTTAGTGTACAACTTGGCAAGTAAGAGGTGGTTGGTCGGGCTCGGAGAGATAGCACAGTGGCGTTTGCCATGCAAGCAGCCGATCCAGGACCAAAGGTGGTTGGTTTGATGCCAGTGTCCCATATGGTCCCCAGTGCCTACCAGGAGCTATTTCTGAGCAGACAGCCAGGAGTAACCCCTGAGCACTGCCGGTTGTGGCCCAAAAACAAAAACAAAAACAAAAAAAAGAGGTGGTTGGTCAAGGGAAGATATTAGTTCGAAGAATTGATTGTTCATTGGTCCACACAATTTTCACACTGATCTTTCCAATAAAGGAATAATTTATGCCTAAAATTGTGTAGCAATCTGGTGGCACGCAAAAGTTGTTGTACTGAGTATTAGAAAACTTGGGCTTAGTTCTTCTTTCACTACTCATTGGTTATGTGCTCTTGAACAAGTCATTTCTTCATTCCAGGAATATAGATTCTTTTCATCTATAAACCAAAAATTATACTACTGCATTACTTTCCTCAATTATAATTAAAAGAAATGGGAAAAGTGGCTATGTAAAACATTGCATTTTCTTGACCTGGCACAGGCCTCAGAAGAATGGCATCCTCCATTCACCCCTGAACCAGGGAAGCTAGCTACAAAAAATCCAAGGTTTTTTATAACAACATCTGGAAGCAATCCTCTACCAGGGAAGACCCTACCACTGCTCTGACATCGACTTGCTCAAAAGAGACTTCCCTTAACATTAAGGAGATTTGAAAGCAACAATAATCTTCTTACAGGACAGGGTTCTCTGCATTGCCCTTTAATTGTGAGGTGAAATGAGAGGACACTCTGCACCATCCTGACTGCAATGTAGGATATGCAGATTCCAGGATCTTGAATACAGAAACATGATACCAACAACAGAGACTGTATGAAAATTAAAAGTGTATTGGCACTACAGACAATGACCTGGAAAGGAAATGACATGGAAAGGAAAGGCCTTGGCCTAAATACAAGGAGACCTTACCCCTGAAGTTTCCTGGCATAAGACCAACTCTAGGCTCCAGGTAAACAAGGAGCCTAGAGTTGGTCTTATGCCAGGAAACTTCAGGGGTAAGGTCTCCTTGTATTTAGGCCAAGGTCTTTCCTTTCCATGTCCCTCATAAATTGGTGGGATTATGCAAACAATAGTTGCCACTCTAACACCGTTTTTACTGTGCTCCTTTGACTCTAATCCTTAAGAAAAACAACCCACTTAAACTTTTGAGGTTAACTTAAACTAATATGCACGTGCATGGAAATGTGAAAAAGTACTTTGCCTTCAATGTTTAAGGAGTTACATAAGTTTAATGGCTTTAGATTGCTTATGTGCTGCTAAGAAATATTACGTATTACAATCTTGGGACTTGAGGGACAAAGTAATTGCACATGGCTTCTGTTTTACTTTTCTTAATGTTCTTTGGCTAAAAGTTCGAAGTTCAGATATCAGGAAGGATATTTCTGAGAATTCTGTTTATGATTGATTGTCCTTCCACTGTAACTTTACCTTGTCCTCTTTCTTTGCATCTTTGTTCTCATAATTAAAAATTAAAAAAAAACATTGCATTTTCTTTAAACAGTAATAATTAGAGTGACTGACTTCTCTTTCATTTTAATGAATTCAGGTTAAGCAATACATTTGAGTTGCCAGTGACAAGTTCAGTGAGATAATGAGAACAAATGGTTTATGGAAACATTTATCTAATTTTTAGTTGGAGTATTCAGAGAGCTGAAAGGATAGAGGATTGCAGAAAACCAGAGCCACAGAACTCTAAATACTTATCAGCAGTTATAAAGAAAAATATGAGCTTAGTGAGAAGGTCACCTTTGCCTCTAATTTTTGTCTTTTCACCTCTTCAAAGATGCTTTATTAAAATTATGGAGCAAAAGTACCTATAGATATGGTGATAATTCATAAAGAAATGTATATGACAGTCAAAAAATTATGTGACTAGGGACAGAGAGACTGTATAGTGGGAAAAGACACTTGCTTTGCACACAACAGGCCTGGGTTTCATCACTCCCACCCTGGATGGACCCCAAGCAAGCACTGACAAGAGTGGAGTCTGAACATAAAGCCAGGAGTAGGAAACCCTGGGTACTGCTGGATGTGGCCCCCAAACCAAGAAAAGTCATGTTGCTCTTCCTTATTTGGCACAAAGGTTATTCCCAAAGAGTAACTGAAAGTGATTTCATGTTGATGCTTTTATAAAATGTTAATCATTATCATGCTATATGATATTACCATTTCATTGAACATTTAAATTGATCAGGATATAAGTAGTTTTGATAATCATTGAGTTTTCATAACAGAACCCGATACAGAAATACTATTACTATTTCTATTTCACAGATGCTCAGAGAGATTTATGCTCAGGATTATGCAGTTGGTGATATTAAAGTCTACATTAGAAAAACTAGGAAATAAATAAAATAAATGTGTTAAAATATATGGTCATTGTACCACAGAGTCCTGAACATCTGCTTGGTTGATACATGTCCTAAAATAAAGTGAGGAGGAAAGTAGTTTGAGACATATTGATTTTAGATTTTTTTATGATTGCTAGTGATTGTTGTTGATATGAAGTCCTATCTGTTCATCTTTAAAATGACAAATAGAATCCTTTTATTGCTCTCCCACAAAATGATGAGTGACATATTCTCCCAGGATTTTCAGGTGTTGCTGAAGGTAAATGAACAGAAATGATCAGGTGTATCCACTTCAAAAGTAACGGCTACAGGTTAGAGGCTAATAGGTAAAGGACAAGAACTAAGAATTGGAATCATATTAATTCCTTTCCATTTCCAATATCCAAGCCAAATAAATATAAGATAACTGAGCTCTTCCCCACAATTCTAGAGTATATACTTAGAATATATTCAATATACATACTTGGAATATTCAATATGCATACTTGTAAAAGAACTTAAACTATTTCAGAAAGGACATATGCTTTACTTTCTGTCAGATTATTGTAATGAAAATATATGAAATAGAAATTGAAAAGTCAATACAAAATATCATTGAAAGTGACATTTGTGCTTTTAAAGAAAGAGCATGATTCACAAACCATTAGCTAGAATTACGAAGAAAAAAAGAAAATTCTAATAATAAGGATTAGAAGTGAAAGAAGAGAATTACAAAACATATTATAGAAATAAAAAGGATCTTAAGAGACTATGACAAATAATATTATTCCACTAAATTAGAGAACCTAGGAAGAAATGGATGAACTTTTAGAGTCATCCTGAGATTGCAATAGAAGAAAACAGAAAAGCTGAAGAGTCTAAGTAATTACAAGCAAAAAAAAAATAAAGCAATCAAACATCTTCCACAAATAAAATACTAGCTCCAGGTGGCTTTTATTATTATTATTATTATTATTATTATTATTATTATTATTATTATTATTATTAGCTTTTGGACTACACTTGGCGATGCTCAGGGTTTATTCCTGGGTCTATTTGCAAGGATCACTCCTAATAGTGTTTTTCGAGTCTCAGATGATGCTGAAGATTGAATATGAGTTAGCCACATGTAAAGTAAGCACCTTATCTGCTGCACTATCTCTCCAGCCCTGAACTGGCTTTACTAGTGAGTTCTACCAAACTTAAAAAAATGACCTATTACCTATTCTTCTCAAGATCTTCCAAAAGTTGAAGTAGAAATGTTCACTTTCTGAGATCAGTATCTGATAGCAAAAGCAGACAGACATTATAAAACAATTAAAGACCTCTATCCCCGAGGACAACAGATGCAAAAATTCAAAATAAAATTTTAATGAACCGAGTTCAACAACATATTAAAAGAATTGAACATAATAGTCAAATGAGATTTATTGCAGGAACACAAGTATGATTCATAATGTAAATCAAGAGACTGAAGAGATAGTACAGCAGGTAGGGTGAGATCTGACAGCTTGCAGCTGACCCTGACTGACCCCTGGCACTATTTATGATTCTATGAGAACTGCTGGGAGTAATTCCTGATCACAGAGTCAGGAGTAAGACCTGAGCATTGAAAGGTGTGGCTAAAATAATCCTCAACTCCCTTGCAAACAAAATGCAAATCAATTAATATTCTACTACATCATCAAAAGGATAAAATTCCTATGAGTATATATCAACAGATACAGAAACAGCTTTTCATGAGATGCAACATCCTTTCATAAAAATAAAATATCAACTTAATGGGGGTATAAGGAACTTAAATCAACATAATAAAGGATGTATATGTAATATACATAACCAATATAGTCAATGGTGAATAGATGAAAGTATTTCCTTTAAGATCAGGCACAAGACAAAGATGTCCACACGTGCCACAACTATTTAACATAGATTTGAAATCTTAGCCATAGCAATTAGGGAAGTAAAATAAATAAGAGGGATTCAAATTGAAATGAAGAAAATGAAAACTTGCTATTTTCAGATGACATGATAATATACATAGAAAACCTAAAGATTCCACAAAACATTAGAAACTATAAATCAGTACAGATTATTTGTAGGTTAAAATGAATATAAAGTTCAGGGGTCTAAGTGATAGCACAGTGGTAGGACATTTGCCTTGCAGTGGCCAACCCAGGATGAACCTGGGTTCAATACCTATCATCCCATATGGTTCCCTGAGCCTACCAGGAGGAATTTCAGAGTGCAGAACCAGGAGAAACTACTGAGGCCTGCTGGGTATGGCCCAACCACCCAAGTAATATAAGATATGTTTCCTGTATACATCCAAACAAGTTAGAAGAGTAAAATGAATTTACAATTTCATTAAAAAAACAAGTGTCTAGAATCAATTTAACAAAGGTGTAGAAGTTAATTAAATTTTATTATTAAAATAAATGGAAGAAAATACAAGCAATTGTGTAAAATATTCTATGTTCAAATATTGGAGAATTTATTTTTATCAGACTAGCATTATTAAAATGACCACCTTACCCAAAGCCTACCCACTGAATACACCTATGTATTCAGTGCCCTACCCATCAAAATTTCAATGGCATTATTCATGATGTAAAGAAAATGTTAGTAAAAATGATATAAATCTACACAAGGTCTTGTAGAGTTAGAGAAACTGAGGAAAAGATCAAATATCATGTTTTACAATTTGTAAAATATACTGTAACACTTTATGAATCAAAACAGTTTGGTATTTCTTTATAAATCAAAACAGTGTGGAGCCTGCCAGGGGTGATTTGTGAGCATAGAGTCAGGAGAAACCCCTGAGCACTGCCGGGTGTGAACCAAAAACCAAAAAAAAAAAAAGTAGATACTCAGAATTATAGAATCTAAATTATAGAAAAATACTCCTCTGATAAATGAACAGGCAATTTCAAAACTGTAGAAAGTTTCCTGAATAAATAATACTGGGAAAAGTGCTTATCCACGTGCAAAAGAACAAATTGTAGTAATAACACTATATACAAATGGTAACTCAGAATAGACTAAAGAGTTGAATATGAGACCTGGATTTATAAAATATTTTTAAAATGCAGGAGAAACATTCCGGGGTGCTTGCTTTAATAATGCCTATAGTGAATCATCATCATTGGGTAGGAAAATAAAATCAAAATTATATTAATAGAATTACATAGAACAAAGTTTGTGCACTGTAAAAGAAACTATTAAATCAAAAAGGCATCCTACTTGAAGAAAATTATAGTACACCATATTTCTGACAAAGGCCTAATATATAAGATATGTAAAACATTCAAACTCAACAATATCAACAACAAAACAAAACCATCACAAGATGGAGAGAAGATCCGAAAAGACACTTTATCGAAGAGGACAGGGGCATGAAAAAAATTGACTCATCAATTATCATCTGGAAAATGAAAATCAAAAACAAGCTGATACTAAGCTATTACTTTAGGCCAGTGAAAATGGTCTATACAAAAACAAAGTGTTAGTGGAGGTGTGGTGAAAAAATATCATTCACTATTGGTGTGTACTTTTACATGGTTCTTAAATGGCTCAGCCTCTCTAGAAAATGGTTTGTAGAGACTATTAGCATTACAAGGAGAACTTCCCTATGACTTTAAGATTCCACTCTGGGGAGTCTATCACCAGAACCAAAGAAAGATTAACCCATATAGACATATGTACTGTCAATGTTCACTACAACACTATTATCAATAGCTAAGATTTGTAACCAGCCCAATTGCCTAATAACAGGTCAACAACAGATAAATGGATTAAGAATTATGGGTCCAGATTGACAGTACAGTGGTAAGGCATTTGCCTTGCACGCAGTTGACCCAGGATCTCTGGCATCCCATAGAAAGTGTGGTATATATAAATAATAGAATACTGTGAAATTGGATAAGATGAAATTATGCAGGATAATGAAATTGGGTGGAATTGGAGGTGTTATGCTGAGTAAAGTGAACTAGAAAGTAAAAGATAAATTAAATACCAGATAATCTGATACACAGAGTATAATAAACATAATTAGATAATCCTCAAGGGAAACAAAACCTGATACATGCGAAATAGAGGTGTTGTGGGGGAAAAGGTATAAGGACCCATAGGAAAATTGAGGAGAATTTGAAACAAGGATTGGTGTGTGCTCTGCGAACATAAAATAACTTGTATACGATTGTAAACTATGATACTTGAACTAAAAGTTTAACTGAATAAGTAGATATCAACCTGCTTACTCTAAGAATGGCTATAAATTATTAGAAACAAGAAGTTCTAGTGAAGAAAAAGAAATCCTTGTATACTGTTAGTATGTTTATAAATTGGTTCAGCCTCCATGGCAATGTGGAAATTTCTCAAAAAATTAAAAATAGAACTAAACAGTAATTCTAATCTGGTAATCTATCCCAAGAACATAAAGACCCAAATTTAAAAAGTTCTATGGGTATCTATGTGGATTGCAACTCAATTACAATAGATCTGGAAATTATCCAAGTTCCTGCTTGTCAAAGTTGTCATAGTTGCCAAAGAGGCAATCTTTTGCTACAACATGGAACTGAAGGCAGTTGTTATAAGTGAAAGATGTCAGATGGAGAAATACAAGTGCCGGATATATCACTCATATGTGATTTATGAAGAAACACCAAATAAATAGGTAACATTCAATTTGTGACTATTACCACTTATATTTTTTAGTGACTGGTTGATTTGTTAATTGACTTAAGGAAAGAATAGAACTGACTGGATCATGTGGGTGGATGAATACAGGAAACGGGGAAAGGTACATAAACTCTTTTAGCTGTGTTGGATAAAAGCTTACAGAAATCACTGTGATTGTGGGCACAAAAGGATGAGCTTGTCTTGCATATTATTCATTTTTCTACAGAGCAATTCTTTCAGCTTTTGGTAATTGCCTAGTCATACTTGGCATTTAATTTTAGCTTACGTCATTATGTCATTCCTTCTAATTTCTGAAAGATAGGGTACAACGTGTATTGCTGCCATTATATAGATAAAAGAATTTAAAAAGAATAGAAAGGGCTTAATGTAATAAATCTGTGGCTAGCCTTTAGATATTTGGTATGCCACATTTTAAGTATAATTACAGATTAGAAGACACCACTCAGTAGCTCGGCACATTTTAGGACCAGTTTTATCTACCTGAAATTTCAGAATTAGGACTATTAAGGATATTTTCAGTTTAATGGCATGCATAATATTTTTATTTGTTCAAGTTTCTATATGCTTATGCTTATTTATTTGGTTCACACACAATGGTACTCTATTATTCCTGATTAATCCAGAGATCAATCCTGATGATGCTTTGAGTATCATATGAGATGTGAAAGATCCAAGTTGGGTCAATCATGTGCAAGACACATGTCATACTAACTTGTCATACTATCTCTGGTCCAACATGTCTAATATTAATAAAAAGTTCCTAAGCAAAAAAAATAACTTCAAATCTCTTTATCAAAAATTACCAGACTCATGATGTTTATTGTTTTTTATCTTTATTCCTGATTTGTGTGTGTCTATAAATGTAGTTTTGGTAACACAGTTAATCAGCAAAATTTTATAGGCTTTGACAATGTTGCTTTTCTTCCTGCAAAGAAGCAATGTGTCCCTTATTGACTTCTATTTTTCAGACTAGAGTAAGCTTCTTCAAAATAATCTTGTTTTTTTAAGAAGCTATTAATTTGTCTTTGGCTTATAATTCTATAGAAGTGGTAGATATATACCATATAAAATTCAAGCTCTTAAGACATAGAAGAATACCATAGTAAATGGAAAAAATACCATGATCTTGGATAGGGAGAATCAATATTGTTGAAAGGAACATAATACCTTAACTATTAGATTCATTGTGATCCCTACATAAGACTAAAATTTTCAAGGACTGAGAACAGTCAATAATAAAGATTCTATGGAATCATAAACACTCATATATCCATGACCTTACTGAAAAATACAAATAAAAATACTGGGAGGTATCTCATTACCTAACTTGAAATTATAAGATAAAGCCTTGGTGATCAAACTGAAGTGGTATTGGAATAAGGATATGTTTCTGACCAGAGGGTCAGAATAGAATATTCAAGGTCATCCCCCCATGTACATGGTCAACTAATTATTGTCAAAAATCTGAGAGCAGGAAATGGAGTAAAAGCAGTATTTTCAACAAAAGATGTTGGAAGAATTGGATAACAACTTGTAATAAATTAAATCTGGATCCATATTTTACACCTTACACAAAAGTCAACTCATAGTGAAACAAAGTCTTTTATTTGGAAAAAGGTCTTGATATCAGAACTGAATCTATAAAGAACGTTGACAAAAATATAGGTAGAATGCTCCAAGACTTAGATCTCAAAGGAGTCTTCAGGGCTGGAGAGATAGCATGGAGGTATTTCTCCATGCTATCTGCATACTATTCATGCAGAAGGTCATCGGTTCAAATCCCGGCGTCCCATATGGTCCCCCATGCCTGCCAGGAGCAATTTCTGAGCGTGGAGCCAGGAGTAACCCCTGAGCACTGCCGGATGTGACCCAAAAGCCACACGCAAAAAAGGAGTCTTCAATGACATGATGAAATTGTCAAAGGCTACATAATCAAAAATAAAAAAATAGGACTACATCAAACTAAAATGTTTCTGTGTAGCAAAATAAATTCAAACTAAGACTGAAGAACAGCTAACAGATTGGGAGAAAATATTTGCATTCCAGACATCAGATAAAAGGTTGAATTCAAGTACATATGAAGTAGTCACAGAGAACAAAAACAAAAATTCCAAAATCCCATCAAAATGGGAAGTGGAAATGAATAGCGACTTTTTAAAGGGAGACCAAATGATGACCAATGAACACATGAAAATGGCTAATTATCACTTATTATTAGGGGAATAAAGATCAGACAATGAGGTGTTATCACACATCAGTGAGAATGTCACATATCAAAAATATTGGAAGTAATTTGTGTTGGTGGGAATGTGTCAAAAAAAGAAATGCATTCACTCTTGGTGGAAATGCTCCCTGGTTCAATCTTTATGGAAAACAATATGGAAGTATCTTAGTAAACCAAGAATTAAGCTGCCATGTGACATAGAAGTTTTACTTCTGGGTATCAACCCCAGAACACCAAAAAATCATCCAAAAAGATATATAAAGATCATTATTCGTTGAAATAATTAGTACAATGGTCAAAATATGGAATTAACCAAGTTGTTCTATGATAAATAAGTGGATCATAAAGATGTGGTGTATATGCATAATAGAACAGTACATAACTGTAAATAATGATAAATCCATGTATTATGCTACAACATGGTGGAACTGAAAGATATGTTAAATAAAGTAAGCCATAAGAAAGACAAATACAGTATATCACTTATATGTAGCATATAAAATAACTGGATGAGGAAGTACAATGATTGAAAGGGGAGATGCCTAGATATGTCTTTGCCCCAGAGTATGGGGGAATGGACAAAGAATAAACAAATCTAGGGAGGGAGAAGAGATAGAGAGGATGCAATGTGGAGCCGAGGTCATGAGGATCCAAGCATGCTGGTGTTTTGGAGGAGCTGAGCTACATATCTAAACCACAAAGTCATAAATATGGAAAACATAAGATCCAAAGTTTACCCAAATTAGACTTAAAAATGTGCCTGGCAAGGTGGCAGGTTGGCAATGGAGATTGAGATAGGAAAAAGAGTTACTGGGATCCCTGGTGGAGGGATGGAGACACAGGTGATGAGATTATGTCTCAAATGCAACTGTGAATCATGGTAATTTTGTAAAAATTAAAAATAAAATAAAGGATATATATTGAAAACAGTTTAAAAGATTAAAACATTGAACTAGAGCTTCACAAGTCTACATATGTATAAACTTCACCGTACCCATGAAAATAAAAGTGCCAGGAAGCTTTCAAAATTACTCCTATCATCCATTTCATGAGCCCTTTTCCTCCTTCATTTTGGCAGGTACCATACTTTTTCTTAGTGTCTAAAACTTATTTTTGTTGTCTATACATATATTTAGTGTTCTATTCAGCTAGACACTCAGAAGGGTGCTAGTTGTCTTTAGTAATTTATGTTTTGAAGGGATTTCTTTAAAGATCCCTTTCCTTGAATCACCTTCTTATGCTCAACCACATCTATGTATGTAAGTAAATAGAAACAATAAACCTGTTATTGAAAGGTGCTATACTATAGTGACAGAAATGCTCTTTTATTTATCTGTTCCTGGTTCCTTCTGCATGTACCGATAATTTGGAACTGACTGTATTATGTCTCACTCTACTTTCCATTCTTGTTTCATTGGCTACACCAATATTTTGAAATAAATTGCCTTATTTGCTTTTTCATGGTGGGCTATGGAAATTAATATTATGCTACTCTTCACTTTAGAGAATTCACATGAATCTCCAAATACCAATGGTTTATATGAAATAGTGAATCATCTATAACTACTTCTTGAGAGTCCTCAAATGTTAATGAGTCTACTGATTGAGTCTCAGAGATTATGAAGTGCGTTGAATGCTTGTTCTTGATCCGGAACTCATAATTATAGTTCCTAGAACCTAGGGTTTTTTTTAATTTATTTTGAATTAAACTAGGGAGTTGAGATTCTGGTTAGGAGATCAGGTATCAGAAAGATTCATGAATAGTCTTAAATCCTTGTTTTGGAGGTTGGTGGACATCTAGTGATAGCTGTGGGACACAATCTATCCATATTCTTCGCATCTTTAATGGTTTCCACGACATTTTCCTTTGATTTTGTTTCAACATTCACCAACCAAATTGTGCAACATAAAAATAATTAGAATAATAGTAATCCAGGGACTGTTTGGTGCCCAGTGCTAAATAACAACGATCTTGGAACACTACAGTATGATCAGTGTTTTAACAGAACCATATGGAAAGAGGACATAAGGTAGGTGGCAGCATCAGATTTAGTGAAGATAATTTTGAGCAGAGTTTTAAAGAGTATATAATTTTTCTCATAGAGAGTACAGTGTAGAAAGAAGTGAGGGCTATAGAGTGAGAAGGCCTAATTCCAGAAAGAGCAGTATGTGTACGAAAATGGAGGAACGAGTAGAGGGATAGTACATATGGCACAGTCCCATATGGCTAGAGTTTAGAGCATTAGTGATTCAAG
>PVKC010019849.1:0-19028 GCA_004027635.1 Crocidura indochinensis
TGTTTAGATATGCTAAATCATCCTGATTCAACTGTGGAAGAATATAAGACTTGAAGACTTTATCCATTTCTTCCAGTTTCTCATGTTTTGTGGCAAAGAAATTTTCAAAGTAGTCTCAATTACTTTTTGAATAGCTTTATCATCTGTAGTGATCTCCCCATTTTCACTCCTAATCCAATTTATTAAGTTTCTCTCTCCCTTTCTTTTTTAGTTTTGCTAGTGGTTTATCAATCTTGTTTATTTTTTCAGAGAACAAAATTTGTTTCAGTGTTCTTTCAGAGGATTTTTATTTTTTCGATTTCCAGTTCATTGATTTCTGCATAATTGTAGTTGGCTCTCAGTCATAAAATGAACGCTCCCCTTCACCAGTGCAACATTATTACTACCAATACCCCCCATCTACTCCTCCTCCACCTCCTGTCTGTATTTGAGACAGGCATTGTACTTCTTTCAATCATTAACATTGTCACTGTAGTTATTTCTATATCTATCCTCACCACTTCTTGTGATGGCCTTTATAGCCTGAGCCAGCCCTACTGGTTCTCATCTTTATTTTCTCTGGGCATTATTACAATAATGCCTTTTATTTTTCTTAAAACCCATAAATGAGTGAGACTACTCTTTGTCTATTTCATTCCCTCTGTCTTATTTCACTCAGCATAGTAGGTTACATGTTCATGTATGTATAGGAAACTTTCATGACTTCTCTCGTGATGGCTGCATAATATTCCATTGTGTATATGTACCACAGTTTCCTTAGCCATTCATCTGTTGAAGGAAATCTTGATTGTTTCCAGATCTTAGCTATTGCAAATAGCACTGCAATGAATATAGGTGTGAGGAAGACATTTTTGTATTGTGTTTCTGTGTCCCTAGGGTATGACCCTAGGAGTGGTATTACTTGATCATGTGGTAAGAGCTAGTATATTATTGTGGGTTTTCAGTCTGGTTCACCTACCAAGGGATGACAGGGTAATGCTGAGGTCTCCAACTATTATTGTTTTGCTATTGATATATTCTTTCAGATTTGTCACCAATTGAATTAAATATTTTGCTGGTCCCTCATTGGGTGCATATATGTTTAGGACTGATATTTCTTCCTGTTGTGCATATTCCTTGATTGTTATGATATGTCCATCTTTGTCCCTTATAACTTTCTAAGGCTAAAGATTGTGTAACCTGATATTATTATGGCCACTCAAACTTTTTGAAAGTTGTTCCTTGCTTGGATTATTGTCCTCCAACCTTTGATTTTGAGTCTATGTTTTTTCTGACTATTCAGATTTTTTTTGTAAGTATAAGATTGCCCAACTATCTTAATCTGGGATAAACTTTTATACAACTGAGGACTATTGTGTAAAGGGGAAACATTTTATAATGGACTTATCTTAAGAGGGTTTCTTCTGGGAGAAAGAACATTGACAAAGTATATACATTCCCAACTTGGTAGTGCTCCACTTGGGCACTGGTTCCAAATTTCATGCTATTCAAACGACTCACTGTGTCCTACTCCTCAATCAATTTGTATAATCTAGTTATTCTTAACAACTGGGAACTAACCAATAGGAAGGTGGGTTGGGGCAGGAAAAAAAAACAAGCTATAAAGAGGTAACAGTTGGGAAAAAAAAAAGACTGAGAAACACTTCTCCATATGTAACTAATTAAGTTCTGAGTTACTTATACTCAGTCTATGGCTTTATTTTTGAATCCCGTTACATTAATTTAGCAAAATTTTTTGGTAGTCATAATGTTAAGCATGCTATAATTTTTCCATTCCCGTATCCGTTTCTTTGCTCTCAACCTACTTTTTGAGTATAAATTCCCATTTATATACAGAATTGAAACAAGTACAACACCAAGATCTGTTTTATTCTATTGTAACCACTTCTGAATCAAATCCATTTTCTGTTCTGCTTTCAACACTGTCCAAGTCTTTTTTACTCTGATACTTGCTTGCTCAAGAACCATTTGTTTCAATTTTATGCTAGGGTCTTATATTTTTCTGTAACAATGTCTTAGGAGTTCTTTCACTGAAGAATTTATAGAGTACAAAAGTGTTGACTGAGACAAGTCTTTTAAAATATTTCTCACAAATGTTCATGGATGACAGGGAGTCTACCAAAACATCTCTATGATTGAAGAGAAAGGCATTTCCAAGCTAGAGAGGTGATGAAGAAATTCAAGGCTACTAGCCCCAGTATGGGTCTAATTAATATCCACAAATGGGGAGAGAAAGGGCATTTTGAGAACAAGTAAATGATTGTCAGATTATTTTTCAGCTTTTCCTTTTCTTCTGGAAATCTTTACTCTGGCGATGTTAAAACCGATAAAAGATTTAACTCCAATTGCATTGTCTTACTGAAATATCAAAATTGATATTGTTTTGTTTTTGATTGATTTTTCCTTAAAAGTAAAAGTGAATGAGAGAAATTATTCGAGTCAATTGACAGAAAAAATCTTTTTTTTTGTTTGTTTTGGGGCTCTAGGATTTGCTATGATGTAGTTCTGACTTGCTCCTGGCTTTATGTTTAGGAGGCAATTTTGGAAGTGCTCACTAACATTGTACACCAAAACTCTCTACTACTGTACTTATGTTACCTCTAGTGCAACTCCTGAAAGAAAATTTACTCTTTATTGTGAAGCATAGATAAGGAAAGTTTGTACCAAATAAAGTAGATATAAAATTTCACTCAATCACCAACAAATTATTTCTCTATTCCTTTGCTAACATACACAAACATGTAGATGTTTACTGTGTCTTGTCTAATCCTCTCAGGTACATCTTCTTTTACAAATTTGTGTGTCCATCAATGTCATCTGTGCTTATTCATAAAGTTGCTAATTCTTTTACTTTTATTGTATTTTCATTAAAGAATACATAATTAATAAAGAATAGGTGTGAAAAGAAGAAGATTTAAGTTAAATGCTTAGATAAAGCATGATAAAAGGATCACTAAATATATATAGACATGTTACCAGTAGACAAATAATAGAGAAGTAAATACTTACTAGAAGGATTTGGTCTTCAGATTACTTACTAGTACATTTAATTAGATCTGTTTCATTTTAAAGGCACTGTAATGGAAAAAATAAGACAAAGCCTTTTCTGTGGTTTATGAAAGGGTAGTTAACCAGAATAAAATCAGTTTTGGACTGCTGTAAAATATTACAGTTATTGTGCATTTTATATTTAATATGAAAAGATTATGAAATATATGCATATATACATATACTCCTGTTTTTTTTTATTTTTTGGGGGCCACACCTGGTGACGCTCAGGGGTTACTCCTGGCTATGCACTCAGAAGTCGCTCCTGGCAGTATATATACATATACTCCTGTTTTAATAACTGCTATTTTGATGACTTTTTCAAATAACTGTCCAATGACAGCTCTAATCACAAAGCAATATAGAGAGAAATTCTGGTGTTAATGTTCAATTCTTGTTCATTTAGAGTTGATAAAATTAGATTCATGTTAGTGATGCTGAAGGAATCTTTTATTTTAGGTCTTCTGAATCTCTTCCCCTGCCCTCATGCTTAGCTAAGCTACTTTGTCTGTCCCATTAATATTCTGTATGGAAACAGCTACTTCCTATTATTAAAGGACTTCAGTACTTTCTACTGCTAGTGTTTGCATATATAACTTTATTCTTGCTAATTGATTTCTAATGCTTTTTTATTTTTTGCTTTCTAGTAATGTATTCTGTGAAGTGCTTGCTTTCAGTCATGTGTGACCCAATAGCTTTTTCTGTCTCTGCTTGTTGGTTACTGGAGTTCTCTATCTCTCTGGAAACTTTTGCCTGCTGGTAATGTGTGGTAACCTAATAATTTTTTCTTCTATTCTATTTTATTAAGAGAGAATATTTAAATGTTTCTAGTTCCTGCTGAAAGAATTATATTCAGATTAACTTGTAAAATTCATAATATATTCCACATCTATTACTATATATTAATAAAGTAAACAATAATTATGTTTGTGTGTGTACTAGGAGGAACTTTCAAGCAGTTCTCAGCAGATCTGGGGAACTCTCTTACTAATTTTGCTTTTGTCAGTTGGTTCTCTGTTTCAATATGAGAGCCTGAGGATTTGGTGGTATTTGGATTTTGTGTTGTTGGTAACCCTAGCAGTGCTCAGGGACCTTAAGGGATCAATTCACTGCTGGTAGGGGGTTCATTTGATGTTAAGGATAACTCTGGCAGATAGTTTTTGAGAGGCATCAACTCTAAGCTCTGTATTATTGTTCCACTACAACAATAATAGTTTAAAAGTTAATATGTTTATGTATTGTTAAGAATAGTGTTGGCATTTATGGTCCTGGTGTTGACATTTATCCATTTTGATAGTGGTAAAATGTATAAATGTCAACACCAAAACTTGTCACCTCAATTCCATTTACTCCTCCCCATCCTAATATTCTCAAATTTTAATTCTTGTTCAGAGTTCCAATAATGAAAATTTATATATATATATATATCATGAAATAAAAATAGAAAATTCAGAAATATGTTGTCCTGCATATGCTATAGTAATTCTGGATGAGACACACATATAGCCATATTTGAGAATTGCAGATATTCAGAATATGTAAATAATGTTATAAAAGTACTATAGAAAAGTACAGAACAAGGGGATAAATTTTTTTTTTGGTTTTGGGACCCCACCCAGTCATGCTCAGGGGTTACTCCTGGCTATGCACTCAGAAATCACTCCTGACTTGGTGGACCATATGAGAAGCTGGTCCATCTTAGGTCACCTGCATGCAAGGCAAATGTTCTACCACTGTGCCACTGGTCCAACCCCATGGGGGGGTAAGCATTTTAAGAGAATCTAGGTGTAAAAACATGATCACATTGAGCAAGAAGAGGCTAGTTGACAGTGGTGGAGATCTTGGAACCAGTAGGCAAAATATTAGTTTATTGATTAGAAAGAAGAGTCATGAAAAACTGAATAAAGAAGCATTTTAAAGTGTCAACTTTAGCTCTGGATGTACAAGGAGAGAAAAAATTAATTATAATTAACACTAACAGTGAAATCTACATATGTCATAAATTTGGAGTTGAGATCTGGAGATGTGAAGATGTAGAGATATTTCATCTGAAATTGAGCTCAAACAGAAACATATTTATCCTGAGATGTCATTGAAAATGAGAAAAGACTTTTGTGGGTGTTCAAAATTTGAAGTAGGATGGTAAGTCACATAAAATTTTGACAGAGGAAAAAAAGAGAGACTTCAGAAATATGACTGTAGGAATAAAGTTAGCTAAGAATGGTAACACAAACAGAATCCTAACAAAAAGCCTAGGATCACCCCAATCATATTAACTTATCACCACTACCATTATATTACTTTAATTGACTGCAGAGGTAACAATATTGCAAACCACAGTACTGTAAAGGAGGGAGGAAATAGGGAGAGAGTGAGGAAGGTGAGAGAAAAAGTGAAAATCAAGAGAGAGAGGGAGAGGGAGAGAGAAGGGAAGAGGGATAGAACAATGTTTTGGGGACAAACTAATAATAACAAAAGTTTCTGTAGTGACTTAGCTAACAAGCTCAAAACAAGCTAATAACTAGGTAGTCCTTTGGATAGTTCATTTACAAGAACCTGCTACAATCCTTCTTTCATTTTAACCTTTCAATTAGAAGACTAAAAATAAAAAAGGTGTTTTTTTTTTTCATTTTCTATAGCTGGTTGATGGAGAATTGTTCCAGGAATAGATATATTAGGGCCATCTGCAGCATTTTTAGGCAGTTCTAATGTTTTTATGGTAACAAACACCAGGGACCATCCTGTAGGCAACATATTCACAACACTTTTTTTTTAATTTATTTTTGCCATAGACTGAGTGAATTGGGCATGACTGTCCAAGAATCTTTGGTTATTTTTGGTTAGCTGTGGCAGTAACTTTATCATGCATTTTATTCATGTTCCTCAAAAATGATGAATTCAGTAATATAAATCATGCTATGTTAAAGAACTATCTATAAAGAGCATGTCAGACTCTGTTAATTCCACAATCAAATTCCTACAGACTAAATGTAATTACCCCATGCTAATTGAGCTTTTGCTATTTCTTGTGATTATCTTCATCTATATGATATAACATGTTTATACAGATATATTACAAATATATTAACATAACATATACAAATATTTATTGGCTCATCATCTCTTACATGTATTAAAAATTATTGTGTACTAATACCTCAACTTCTCTAACATATATTTACTTATCTTCTCTTATTTCTTGTTTATTCTCTTACTTCCTTATTTCTATTTATTACACTTATTTACTCACTTGATTTTTTTAAATCCCTGGCCAATTTACCTCCTTATTTTCATAGAATTAAGAAATTTTTAATATGTAAAATGACCTACTGTTATAGACCCTAATACAAATGAATTGGTTTAAATTTCACTTTCGAGCGCCAGATGGTATAGCGATCCAGGTAATAGTAAAAACGTAGAATTTTCCTAAACTTGTGAGTTCTTGAGAATTGTATGAATGATTACATTCAAAATTTATGAAACTTAAGAATTTAGAGTTTATTGTACAGTTTAAGTAGAATTAAACTGGTCTAGGTCACTCCCCACTTCCAGGCATCTTCTTTTATCCATGTGTCATGATGATGTCACCCATCCTATACCTCATTGATCCCATATGAAACATCCTAAGACTTGTCAGTGGTTGTTGGTTTACATTCTATCTTTAATGACTGGTCTTGTCCACACATAGTTCTTTATGCAGTGTAGCTAGAAATACCTGGTCATAAGACCCTTGCCTGGTCGTTTGCTCTATTTAAGCATAGGGAGGGAGAAAAGAAGAGTGAGAGAGAGGGAAAGAAACTGAACTTTCTTCAATGGGGCTTCTTCATCTGCTGCTGTCACCTTCAATTATCCCATCATTTTTTTGAGTGGGTAATAGTTTCAGAGGATCATATTTTAAATGATCAACTGGATTAATTAATTCATCTGGTGCTCTATCCTCTACTCTTTGTGTAGATTCTTTCCTGGGAAGTAGCTAGACCCTATTAAATCACAATGGGCATATATGGTGCCCTGAGTGAGTGAGTACTGAGCACAGAACTGGTAGTAGGTTCTGAATGCTGCTGGGTGTATACCCAAAGCAAAAATTAAAATGAAATTTTTATTTGGTCACTGAATAAAATTCAACTTGGATGAAGTACTATCGTCCTAAACTGTGGGTCATGACTAATGTGGAGGTTGTAGAAAATTTGACATCAGTAATGAATAAATTTTGGTGTATTTGACATTAATAACTATACTTTGGGTTCTTCCTTACTTCTTTCTATCTTGGTTTCCACAGTTTGAGCTGACTTTTTCTTTTTTATTTTAAATAATTTTTATTGTGACCAACGTGAATTACAAATTTTTCACAGTAATATTTGAGGTACATAGTGGCATTTAATCAGGGATATTCCCACCGACAGTGTTGTCCTCCCTCCACCCCAGTTCCTAGCATCCTCCTCCTTTGCCCCCTGGACTGCTAGAATAACTGGTTCCCTCTGTGTATAGCTTGTTGAAGATTGGTTATCGATTCTATTGTCGTTGACTTTGGGTTTGGTGTTTAAATGTGATCCTTTTTTAATTTCAACTCAATGTTCATATGACTGGTTCTGGTATCATCCATTTTTTCTTAAATTTATGAGGCAAAACAAGATGATTCAAGTTATGTAGCTCTGTTTGAAAAAAAAGAAAAGAAGAAAAAGAAAAAAGAAAAACATAACAAAAAAAGCAAAGAGAACAAAGAAAAAAAACCCTACAACTAAAAAATAAACAAAAATAAAACAAAAGACCAAAACCAGCAACTACAAAAAAGCCTCACAGCATCAAGTACAATAACCAAACAATAACAACGAGAAAGAAAGGAATAAAAAAGAAGAGAAAAGAAAAAACGAAAGAGGGTTGGTGTGGCAAGATTTTTTGTTTTTGTTTGACTTTTCCTTTTTAACATTACATTGGTCCTGTCTTTCCTCTAGTAGTAATGCTTTTGTTCATGCCATAACTTTTTCTGATTATTCATAGAACTCCCACTCTCACACAGAACACACACATCTTTAACCATCTGTTTAAGCATAACTAGTTTCCAAGTACATAAGAAGGGTCTTTTCATAAGTACTGAATGGGAATTTTCTTTCTTTCTTCTTTTTTTTTTTTTTGGAGTAAAAACAAAGTTAATTAGAGGTATTAGGGAAGGGAAGGAAAAGTATAAGAAAGAGAGAGTGAGAAAAAGAGAGTAATAAGTAATGCAAGAGAGAATGTGGGCGTCTCCAAATATGAAGAGAGCCCTGGTACACAATCAAGCATGAAATTACACTTCAAGAAGGGAGATCCAGCCATATGTGGTCGGGCACTAGGTGCAGCATATGTGTACTGCAATTTTTCTTTTTGAAGTCAGTCTCCTGCCCTATAAGTCAACTGGTGACAGCTGCTAGCTCTTATTTTTTAGTCCTGTAATATTTTTATCTTATGTCCTCAACAATACAGTGTGCATTTTGATGTTAAGAGGAGTATCTGTCTATCTTCTTGCCACCAGGATTTGTATGATTCCTGGAATGTTTCCATTGCTTGCATGATTAGAAGGTGTGAATTTGGAGAAAGAAGAGCCCAAGGATTTGGCTCTTTAAACTAAAGAAAGATGTGATGAGAGAAGTAGCATTCCTTAGTTTTAACTTCAAGGTTTACTGCTAGCCACAGATAAGCTGCAATTACAGATAAACCACTTCAAGTCCCAGAACTCAGCCTCTGTTCTCTTCCATTAATGATAACACTGGCAAGGGAAGGCTAGAATAAGAGTAAGCTTTGAACTGGGAATTGAGGCTTAGTATCTAACTCTTAGAAGTTTGGCAGAGACTTCTGAAATCAGGTACTGAGTTAAAATGTAAGCACCTTTGAAATGCTTCCCTGACCCCCATCATCAGATACACAGAGATACAGGAATTTACTCTAGTCACTAGTTTTCTTTCAGGCCTTACTTCATTACTTCAACCACTCACACAGACATGTTCTTGGTTTTATTTTTTTCCAATATGTGCTCTCTTTCTAGTCCCCTTTCCTTCACTGGCTGTGCTTTAAATTTGCCAAATTGCACAAATGGGAACTGCTTAGTTCTGCTGGTGGTGTAATATATTTGAAGAGCTGTTTGGCTTAGATTATCTGATGGGGTTTCAAAGAATGATATAATGCGATTTTACAGTTAAGTATTGTGTTATGCTCGTAAGCGAATGAGGTCAAGTTTGCAAAATGAAATGGAGATTTGGACATTACCTCGTGGAATTGGGCTGCAAAGAATGCTAAATCAGATTATGCAGGCCACAAGCTATATTCAACACCCCGTTCTTTTTCTCATTAATTATAAGATGGAACTGTCTACATGGTCTGGATTTATCAGATATTAGCTGCTTTATGGAACTGAACTGATTTAATGCAGTACCTATTCCAATTGGGTCCTTGGCCTTGAAGGAGACTCTAGACACTCTGGAGTTAAGCCACTGAGGGCTTAATTGCTTCAAATGTCTTTGCTTGTTTGTAATTTGGATTTTGTTTGCTCCTAGTCCCTTGGTAGTACTTTATGCAGTTCAGTAAATTGAAATTGGCTAAAGCTGAATGAGGCAGCAGCCTTGCAGGTGGCATCATTGGGATCAATTTGAGAAGACTATTGAAATCCTCTTGCTTAGTTTAATAATTATCTCTTATTGAGGTAGGATTTGTCTTTAGACTAATAGGAGATTCCAAAGTTTCCCATTCACTTTGGGGAATAGCAATTCCCGAAGCAATTAGCTTTTCCTACAGGGTATTTCTATTAAAGATTGCTGATGATGATGTTAGAAAGTGGAGTAGGAATGGCATGAGTGGGATTAAGGAGAAAGATACAGCCCCCACTCATGCCATTTTTATTCCATTTTTCAACATCTTGAAAGGGAGATAGAAAATTCAGGTTAGAGTTAAAAAATTGTAAAATGTATTCAAATATCTCAATATAAGAACAATGGAAGAGTTTATCTGAGGGAAACTAGTGCATAATTTAAAATTAAAAGTAACATTGTAAACAATAGGAAATAATGAGTAAAGATATTATAGCATTTTAAAAGAATGAAACAGAGACTATTAAAACTAATATAAAGAAAAAAACACAATAATTTTTAAATGATAAAAGTTTGTTAATTTGAGTGCAGAGTCAGAAGTAACCCCAGAGTACTACTGGGTATGGTCCAGAAAACAAAACAAAACAACAACAGTAAAAGAATCCTAGGTAAAAAACGTGGAGACTCCTCCCACTTCCATCCCAGCAAAGCCAGCCAGGACCTCATAAGCATTTGCTAATTAATTTGCCTTAAACTAATTAAAAGAATAAAAGGATATTAAAATATATTAGCATCGGATTATTTAGAGTATTAATTCCTTAAATTATATGACTCTTTTTAATTTATAATTCTTTGGAACTTTAGAGTAGTTTTATTTATCTCTGTGTGTGTAGGTGTCACGACCTACACACACACACACACACACACACACACACACACACACACACAGAGCTCTCTTCCACACATGGAGGAAAAAACATAGTAAGAGTTCAATACATGGTCAAAGTCATTGGAACTGAAGATTCTAATGAACTGAATTTATATGAGGAAGGGGGGTTGGGTAGGTTTCTTGGGCCACTGAGGAAGGGAAGCAGGCTCTTTACTGATGGGCCTGGTATTGGAATGAGGTGTACAAAAAAGTGTGGTTAAAAGTACTGTAAATATGGGGCTTCACTAAAATTTTTTAAAAGATAAAAAAACTTTGTTATTTTATATCGGCCAAGTTACATATCCTTTGTTCTTTGATTTTTAGGCCTAATTTCAGGACTCTTAAGTCTTATGTTGGTATCTGTAATGCTTAGGGGATTAAAATTATGTCTACTCCATGAAATACTTTTGCCCAATTCCATTTGGGCATTTTGAATATTCTCTCTTTAGGTGTGTAGGGGTATGTGTGTGTGTCATATCTGTGTCTTTGTGTGTGTCTGTGTTTGTGTCTCTGTGTATGTTTGTGTGCATTTAACTCTGAGTTTCTATAAGGCCTTGAGACTATGCTTCAGATTCTAGTATGCTGATATTAGGGCATGTTTGTGTTTTAAAACCTATTTTCTAACTTTGAGTTAAACATTTTATGAAAATACTGCATAGCCCTGTTTTTTTTTCTTTTTTTCATAGCCCTGTTTTTCATTAAGGTCCCTGATGGTAATTCAATGAAGCCACTGTGTTCCATGGTTGGTGAGTTTTTCAAAGTGGTGAATAAAGAAGGCAATAGTTATTAGAAACTGAAATGTGTCAGACATTCTGATGGTTACTCTTAATTAACATTCAGAAGTAGGATTAGCTAAGAAGTTCTTGCATGATAAGAATTGTGCCAAGGACTATGCATACATACAGAATCTTGCCAACCTTATAATTTCCCTAGGCTGTATGTTCCAGTAAGTATTCTTAGCATCTTTTTAAAAAACATACAATTATGAATATACAAACATTAATGAAAATTTATATATATGTATCAGAACACATAAGTAGCAAGTTATAAAAAGTTAACTACGAGCATTTCTCACACACAAGTAGTGTATCTTTATTAACTCCCTTACAATGTTTATGATGTTTTGACTGTATTAGTAAGTATAAAAATGTAAAATTAGCTTCAAATTAAGCAATAGCCAAAAAACAAATACATTTAAACTTTTAGTACATGATATTAAACTGCAAAATTGTGAAATCAAATGACTCAAATTACATGCATCGACTTGGGGATTTTCTTCACATAAGTATTTGTTTTTCCTAGCTATTTTATAACTTTAAATGTAGTTTTGCATTTTTTTGTCTGTGCATGACAGACTGCATTGGGGGCAAGCTGCCTCTTATGCTAAGATACCATTTAATATCTCAGAATGCATACAAAGAGGAGCTTTCTCTTATGATGTCTCATGTCTTTGCAGTGGTATTACTGGTGAATACCCCATAAACACAAAAACTTTGATAAGCTCAATCCGCATTTTTTATTGTTGAGGGATTGCTAATTGCATGTGCTACATTATTAGATATATACATCATAGGTAGCAACTTTTGATTGAATTCTATGATAGCTGATGCACTGCTTATAATTTTATACAGCTGATAACTGGGAGAAAGTTCTCTAGGTTTCTCCTGACTATGTACATTACAAACCTTTACCTTCCTTCTGCTCTGGTGTTTCTTGTACTGAGAGCTATATGGGATGTTCATTCTATAATGAGATCTCTGGTGTTATTCATTTATTCATCATATAGGGTGAGTTCATGCTGAGTGATAAAAGTGTTCTGGATCCTGTTTCTATGCAGAATATATATACCATGAAACCCAAATGAAATATATTCTCCACTGACATTCATTCTCCTTTGCAGGATTCCAAAAATGTCCATAGTTACTCCAATGCCATCTGCCACAAGAGGAAGTGTGATGAGTGCAAGTCAGAGTGTAAAGAGATAGTCTTTAAAACATCTTATTCTTCCAAATTTTATATAAATATGTGATAATTTGAACACAATTTTGAAATTCTCAGGACTTTTGTAAGCAAGACAGAATTCTTAAATCTTATGATTCATTTGTTTTATGGATTCCATGGCATCTAATTATTTCCAGAAAGATTTCAGTAGAAACATTATGACTTAACTTTTCTAATAAAATGCCAATGTTCATATTGCCTCAAACCATCCTTTCTATTGTCTTCAAGAACTGTTACCTATTTTTATTTAATTTATTTATTTATTTTGGTTTTTGGACCACACCCAGTGGTGCTCAGAGGTTACTTCTGGCTCTGTATGCAGAAATCACTCCTAGAAAGCTTGGTGGACCATATGGGATGCCGGGGATCAAACCAAGGTCCATCCCAGGTTGGCCGCATGCAAGGCAAACTCCCTATCCAGTGCTATCGCTCTGGCCGCTGTTACCTAATTTTTGTAAAAATATAATTTCTACCATTATATTATTATTTCACACACATCTAGAAGACACTCCAGTTATAAAACAAGCTCTATGTGCTGTATAGTCAATAAATATATAGGGAACAAAAATTAATAGACAGAAAAATACATATATATTCCTTATATAATATTTAATTTTAAGTAAACTTAAATTAATTTTACTTAAATATTTTAAAAAATGGAGCCATATTGAATGGTATTTCAAGTTTAATTCTAACTGTGATCAAGAATTATTCCTTGTGGATATTGAGATACAGTTGTTCAAAATCTAATCAAATGTGGTTCAGGTAATCAAACTATGTCTGCCAAGTATAAGACAAGCAACTTGCCCTCTCTATTATTCCTCTGGCCCTACTTATTTCTATGCATCATCTTTGATATAAGCAAATTTAGAATAGAATAAAGCCATCTATGATAACCTGTCTATTAACAAATAAAAGCATAAATGGCAAAGAACATATGACATTAGGTATTTTAAAGAATTGGTTGAACATGGATATAATTGTTCTTTTTTGTTTGTTTGTTTTGTTTTTTTTTTGTTTTTTGGCCACACCCAGTGATGCTCAGGGTTTACTCCTGGCTATTCACTCAGAAGTCGCTCCTGGATCAAACCGCAGTCCGTCCTAGGTTAGCTCAGGCAAGGCAGTCACATTACCTCCAGCGCCACCGCCCGGTCCCAGATATAATTGTTCTTTGATCTTTGGCATTTTTGCAATAACAAAACAATGTTTAGAAATATTATTTTGTGCTGGGGCCCGGGAGATAGCATGGAGGTAAGGCGGTTGCCTTTCATGCAAAAAGGTCATCGGTTCAAATCCCGGTGCCCCATATGGTCCCCTGTGCCTGCCAGGAGCAATTTCTGAGCATGGAGCCAGGAGTAACCCCTGAGCACTGCCGGGTGTGACCCAAAAAACCAAAAAGAAATATTATTTTGTGGTTAATCTTGTAAATTTTATATTTTATAAATACATTTATATAACATATAATAATATATATAAATAAATTTATAATTTATACTAAAGTTAGTTGTACATAAAGGGATAAATTTTATTATATATCTATTTTAATTCTGAGGAAGTCTAAACAAAAAATTATGTGTTAGAGTTCTTGTTTTCAGACTGTAAGCTATACTGCCTCACAATCATATATTATATTGTAAAAATATAAAAACAAATTGGAATTCCCTTAGCTTAGAGTTCTATTCTGAGCTGCACTAGTTTAAAGTTTTCTCACTTCCTCCAAAGTAATGAGAAAAAAAATCTTGGTAACCACTTCACTTCATTGTTGTGCATCTAAACCCATTGTTTATATCAATTATGTGCTATATTATATTTGTCAATTTTTTCAATAAAATAGAAAAATAAATAAAATGTTTATATATTTCTGAATTTTGCCACTCCTTCTAAAACCCCTTTAAATAAAGTAATTTAGAAACAATAATGTAAACTCTACAAAATACTAGGTACAGAAGGGAAGGTAAGAAATTTCAGAATCTTGGAAAGGTAGATGATCATACCATGGGAAATGAAGATACAGAAGCAGATGTTTAAACTACAGTCCTCCAGATACTCTTATGTATGGGCACATCAAATATCTACAAATAGTACAGTGATTATAACATTCACCTTGTAAAACAGCTGACCCAGATTAGATTCTCTGTATCTTATATGAACCTCCAACTTGCCAGGATTAATTTCTGATCACAGAGCCAAGAACAACGCTTGAACATTATTGGGTGTGCCCCCCAAATAGTGTGGGCATATATACAATAAAAATGAATAGACTTGAATGTCTGCATTTACATGCAGATAAACAGTTTCTTCTCTATAACTGTTTGATACATAAGAATGCTCAAAAATAAAGATAAGCTATTCTAGTGATATAAATCTCAAGAAACTTAATATAATAAAAATTTATTTTGAAAACATTACAACATTAAATGTGATGAGCAATGGCACCCAAATCTAGGAGAAATGAGTTGTCGTTCTTTCCTTATCTCATATGAATTTGAATATTTTTTCTCATGCTTTAGGAAACTTAGCACCTATTAGTTATAGATTGACTTTAAATCTTTTTTTTTTTTAACCCGGTTATGCTTAGGTATTATTCCTAACTATGTGCTCAGAACTCGTTCCTGGCTTGGGGGACCATATGGGACGCTGGGGAATCAAACTGCAGTCTATCCTAGGCTAGTGCGCGTAAGACAGACTCCTTACCCCTTGTGCCACCGCTCTGGCCCAACTTTATATCATTTTAATAATTACCATCAGATATTTTATTCTCTGTCTTTCAAGTTTTTAGTTATATATATGTATACACACACACACATATATATATATATATATCATACACTGGTATATGTTGTAGTTTCTCCCAATTCTTTCGTTGTTTGACTTTGTTTATGTGTTTATGATATTTTTGTTTTTATTTTTGGGCCACACCCAGCAGCACTAAGGCGTTACTCCTGGCTCTATACTCAGAAATCGCTCCTGGAAGGCTTGGGAAACCATATGAGATACCAGGAATTGAACTTGGATCTGTCTCAGGTCGGCCACATGCAAGGCAAATGCCCTCTGTGCTATTTCTGGCCCCTGTTTATAATATATTGACTCAAATGATTTATATTTTATATTTAAATTTATAATTTATGTATTTTGTCCTTGTATTTTGAATATTAATAGTTTTTTAAGCATACACAAGTACTTTGTGGAATTCAGGTTTGCTTTCTTTTGATATTGGTACAGTTTAATTTATTTCATCTACAATCTCAATTCACTTGGACTTTAATATAGTAAAGTATGAATTCAATTTGTCTTATGTAAAATAGCAAGAATATTTTCCAAGCAATTTATTGTATATATTCTTCATAGTGTTTAAGATGTGGACTTTATTATATCTTAAATATTTGGGATTATTACTGGCATTTCTATGTTATTCATTTCGTTTCTTATTTCCTACATCAGAAACCTAGTATTTTGATTGTTCAGGCATTATAGTAACTTTAAATATTTGTTTAAAGATGTGCTCCATTTGTATCTCTTGTGTTTTCTTGTCAGTGTTTTTCATATGAACTTCATATCTAATAATGTGTATTTGATAATGTATCTTAACTCAGTCAACTAATAAAGATATTGTAGCACAAACAACACATCCATTAATGCTGTATTAGTTTGAAGTTCCCCATGGAGTTTGATACATAGAATACCTAAGGGCAATTAATTAGAAACCAATTATTTATAAGAGTTTAGAAAAAATAGAGACTATTCTGACATTTCCCCCTTGATTCTGTTTTACTATTAAATAACATCACTTCCCTAGAATTTAAAATATTTTTACAGGAAAGATTAATAGTATGTTACTGCTGAGATAAAAAAATTGTGAAATCTACAAACAAAAAATTCAACAAAACAGTTTTGTATAAGAGAATGGAGCTAAGTGCCAATTTATTTGATTGTTCTTGCATATCTGTTATTTAATCATTTTCCACTTGTCTTGCCTTCTCTCTATTGTTATCTCAGCAAGAACTTACTTCTGTTAGATGGAGAACATTATGACTGACTACACTCAAAGTTAGAGACTCAATTGTAATTGTCACTATTTGCCACCTAATTTATGCCATGGTTGGATAATGTTTAAACTAGTGATTTGGGGAAATTATGGCTCCACTGTACCTGCTTCTTCAAATTAAAACTTACACAGAACATATTTTACTTGAGGAGAAATAGCTTTATTTATTCTGATTTGTTTTGCAATGTAAAATTATTTAACAGTGATGTAACATTCTTCTGGGTTATATTAACCCAGAGTTACTATTTAGAATTTTATTTTATTAAAAAACTAAAGTTTACGAAATTATTATAGGTGAGTTTTATTTATTTATTTATTTATTTATTTATTTATTTATTTGGTTTAGGGGCCACACACAGCGGTGCTCCGGGCTGGCTCGAGTGCTAGCTCTGCACTCAGGGATCACGCCTGGTGATCAAATACAGGTTCACCCTCTGCAAGACTAATGCCCCTCCAGCCCTATATTGAATTATTTTTAATAATTAAAACCCTGTGAGATACAGAGTGAAATAGTTGTCTCAGTCACGCAATGATTTAGTTTGTTACCATCATCCTACTCTCACTCCACTCTCAGATTGTCACCGACAAATGCTTTTCTTTTATTCTTTTCTTTTCTCCCCTTTTTGGTTATGGGGCTAAATCCAAAATTTAGTTGTTACTTCTAGCTCTGTGCTCAGAAATTACTTCTGGCAAACTAAGGGGATCTATGTAATGCTTTGGATGAAACCCGAGTTGGCCTCATACAAAACAAATATCCTACTCATTGTACTATTGCTCCAGCTCCTTTATATCTTTGTTTTACGCATTAGTCATTCTAAGTGTTCAGTGAAGTAGTATCTCATTTTTGTTTTATTTGCATCTCCTAATGATTATTAGTAATGAAGAACATTGGTCATCTGGATGACTTTGGAGTGAATTCTCTAGATTCTCTAATAATTGTTTTGTTTTGGTTCGATTTGGTTAATTTGTTTCAATTTGGTTTGGGGGCCACTCCTGGCTGCTATCAGGTGTATCTCTTGGCTCTGCTATCAGAATTTACTCCTGGCGTGCTCTGGGAACCATATGAGACGCTGAAGATTGAACCTAGGTTGGCTACTTCTAGGCATATGCTTCGTCAGCTATACTATCAGTCTGCATTCTGACCCCACTTTTATCTCTGTTTCTGTCTTTGTCTCTTTATCTTTCTGTCTCTCTGTCTCTGTCTTTCTCCTTCTAAAAGTTGTGGTTTGGAATATTGATACTGAATGGATATTATGCATTATCACTTTATTATCTTTCAATTATATTTTAATTCAGATTGATAATTTCCAACTGCTATTGTCAGTATCATTCTCATCTGTCTTAACTATACTTCTCACTCACCATTCCTATTGCCTTTGGCCCTATTTTTTTTTATTTTATTTTATTTTTTTTTGGTTTTTGGGTCACACCCGGCAGTGCTCAGGGGTTACTCCTGGCTTCAACTCAGAAATCGCTCCTGGCAGACTCAGGGGACAATATGGGATGCCAGGATTCAATGACCTTCTGCACGAAAGGCAAACGCCCTACCTCCATGCTATCTCTCCGGCCCCCATTCCGGATTCTTAATTATATGTTTAGAATTATTCCAGTGCTGATTCCTCTAGCAGTGTCCCAGGGTTTTTAGCTTCCCTCTTCTACCTCCTACCTCAAACTTTCACTCCCAATCTGCCCTCTTGACTGGAATCTTTTTTAAACTTTGGCTGTTAAAGTTTGGATTTCATGATTTCAATGCTGTTGACTCTGTGGCTATAATATTTACCCCTATTATTTCTCAATACAATTAATATACCTAAATTTCCTTGATGTCACCTCTGTTACTTTTCCTTTGTGTCTTCCCCCATTATTATATTTCTTTCCTTCTCCCTGTATTCTGGGGTGATGTAGGTAGTCCGTCTTTAAACAGTTGTATTTTCTCACCCAGGGAAATGATTTATTTAGATTTTGAAGTTAATAATTATGAAGATAAGACATAAAAGCAGCTAGAATTATTTTTTTTAGCATCATTCTTTTTTTTTTTTACTTTTTTCAGTCTAAATTTTAGATGTTTCAAGCATATGGGCAGTGGATGACCCATGCTAAGGAAAATAGCAGAGTTATTTAAAGAGTAAAACTTAAAGACTAGTCTTTTAAAATGTAGTCAAAAGTCATGAACAAACCACAAATGTTTACTTGTTAGGTTATAATAAATTAGTAGATTGATCTATTCTACTAAACTTTATGTAGATGCACACATTAGTAATGGGCTAATTCATTGTGTTTAATGTTAAAAAATTCTATATTTTCTAACAAGATTTTAATCTTGGAAAAGAGAGGATATTAATAATAAACTTCCATAAAAATTTAAAAAGCATAGGCATGTATTTTAAACAGATGGAAAACTTGAAATAACACTCCAAATTTGTACACTCTCCTTTCATTTCTCTAAAAA
>PVKC010019850.1:0-18896 GCA_004027635.1 Crocidura indochinensis
CACACACATAATGGAAGAAGGCTCAGGGATCTGAGTGTAGAGGTCAAACCTGACCAAATACCCCCCAGACATTCAAACTATGTCTGCACCCACTGAACTGTACTCTGCAAAGATAGACTTTAGCAGCATATGCCTGGCATGTGTGTATGTGTGTGAACTCCAACCACAAGGTTTTGTTTGATGGTCATCAATTTGCTACTCTTCCCAATGCTCACAGTTTTACCTCTTTCTCCCACATGGGGGAAAGTAGGGTGGAACAGATATTGAATCTAATGTCACTCTTTTCCTTGTGTCCCCTCCTTCAGTGTGGATTGCCACCCTGCACCTGGCCCTTCTGCCTCTCAGCACTCACCTTCCTGCTCCTAACCACCAACAATCCTGCCATCTACAAGCTCCCACTCAGCAAGGTCACCTACCCAGAGGCCAATCGCATCTACTACTTGTCCCAGGAGAAAAACAGAAGAGCATCGACCGTAACCAAGTATCAGGCCTATGATGTCTCCTAAGTTTCCCTTTCCCAACTAAATCACTATAAATTCACCTTCAGCAGGTGGTCTAGGCCCCAGGCAGATGCTCACTTAGCTCTCTGACCCATGATTCTCCTCCTAAGCCAACCTGTCTCTACCCCTAGTTCTCCCCCTACACAAGGCAATACTGAGCTAGTCACCCTTGGGAAGCTCTATAAAATCCTTGACACTTAGCAAACACACTTTTTCAACCAGCATTTCTCAACCAGGGGATATACGGTACCCTGTGGGCACCCCAGGACATTCCAAGGGGGTCACGGGTGAAGATTGTGTAAATGGACTGTCATGGCACAAGATTGGGTGAGGGAGTCAGTAAGATGGGGATCACAGGAAGGATACAGGGTTGAAGGCGGCCAAAGTTAGGATAAGGTTGAGGAACTCTTGTCCAAACTCTCTCCTCATCACTCACTTGCTAAGAATTCCTTTGAAGAGAAACTTAATCTTTTCTGCAAAGGACACCAGAGGACAGAGAATGGGACAGAAGTTGGTGATGTGACCAAACATGTCACACTGTGTAAGGCCGAGAAATGTGATTTCACCCAGAAGCCAATAGAACTGGGCTCCAGGTGTTCCATAATGCCTTTTTCCTCCCAGGGGTCCCTTCTACCTCACAAATGTTGATTCTTCACTTTCTTTTGTAAATAGTAAAAAATCACCAAAGTAATTATTTGAGGCCGAGTAAGGGATGAAAGGGTCCCCAGAACTGAGAGCAGGAGATGCTTTCCCATCTTCGGACATTGTTGAGTGACAGGAAGTCATTCCCCAGAATTGGGGAAGGAACTTAGAATCACAAAATATTTATCGAAGTATTTTCTGGGAATGTCGTAAGATGAAAACAAATCTTTTTCCATATTCAAATCATATTTTAAGCCAATATGTTTCCTTTTCTATGGTTCATAAAAAACACAGCCATTAAAGCATGAACTTTGCAAGTGCTATCAGGATTTTCTTAAAATAGGACTCAGTTCCTTTTTTGGGTATTTCCCCACTGAGGGGTGTTCCATGATGATGTGTTTGCAAAGACATAAGGATGGGTTTTAAATGCACAGAAGAGGGACTGAGTTTCTTTTTTTTTGTTTGTTTTATTTGTTTGGGGGCCACATCCAGCAGTGTTTAGGGGTTACTCCTGGCTCTGCACTCAGAGATGACTCCTGACAAACTTGGGGATTCAGATGGAATGCTGGGAATCAAACCCAAGTCAGCCACATGCAAGACAAGCACCCTGCCTACTGTGCTATCACTCTGACCCAGAAGTTCTGAGTTTCATTCTCATTACTATATAGTCCCCCAGCACCACCAGGAGTGACTTCCAAGCATTGAGCAGGGAGTAGTCCCTGAACACCTGCCTGGTGTAACTCCAAAACAAAATAACAATAACATAGTAGAGATCAGAAGAAGGTTTAATCAGCATCCAAAGGGAATTACACCAAAATAGACATGATCACTAATTTCTATTTGAGTTGAAACCCAAAGTGAAAGTTCTCACTTTTTAGAGGATTTCAGTTCCTCAGTCCCTGCCTCCCAACTACAAGTTCAGCCTCTCTTAATTGGAGACTCTTGTCTTTATTTACTCTTGCCAGCCTTCCCCCAAGGTTGAGTGATGGACTTCTTTTAGCAAAGAAGCTTCCCCATTCCTCATACTTCAGATCAGTGAAGTGATGGCATGGGGCATAGGGCAGGGGAAGGAGCCCCCACAAGAAATAGAAAACCTTTATGACAGAAACTCCTTTTACCCACATGCATCATCCCTGGCAGGCTGCTGTCTCCATTTCTTTTATTTTCTCTGTCAGCCCTGAGGTCTCAGCTCTCTCCTGCCATCCCAAGAGCACGGGGCTGCCTCTTTCTCTTCCAGATCATTCTAGCCGTTTACGACCTCTCCAGGAAAAGGGAACACTTCTCGCTGGAAGCATAGGAAGGGGGAGCAAGTTGCACTCCAGAGGCTGCCTCTGAGTGTGTTCACACCTTCAGGCCAGGAAGGTCTCAGCTGCGTTGTCATGACCACGGAGTTATAACTCTCTGAGGAGTCTGCATCCACGAATCCCACTAGCAGGCTGTTTATGTGCACAGCCTACTCAGCTGCCCCCAGACCTCCAAGTGATGATATAGAACCATTAAAATACCAATTTTCATGCATTTTCCACCAAAGCATTATAATCTGGTTTTATTATTGTCCACTAACTAACCAGTTCCTCCATGGTTCTAATTATTCCAGTATCTCACCTATAAAGCATGCTGAGTTGGTTCAGTCTACCACACAAGAGGGGGAAGATGGGAGCAGGCAATTTAGTTATAAAAATATCAACAGGGTTTCCAAAGAGCCCAGATTCTCCAGCTTTCCCCAACTGTCAACAGGGCAAAAGGAAGGTATCTCTATACTTACTCCCTAATTTGCACTTGAACTTGTCTCTCCCAATATTACCTCGCAGCACCACATTGGGAACATGAAGTTGGCATGGTAGGAGTGTTTCCACAAAGACGGACATTAGCAGACTACAACAATGGGCATTTTTAACAGCTCTGCATCATTAAACTGCTAAACCAGGGGTCTCAAACTCAATTTACCTGCAGGCCGCAGGAGGCAAAGTCGGGGTGATCCTTGAGTGCAAAGTCAGTAGTAAGTCTTGAACATTGGGGAGTGTGACCCAAACAACTAAAACAAAACAAAACAAAAAAAGATTCCTCTAGGGCAGGGCCACAAAACGTTGTACGGAGGGCTGTTTGCGGCCCATGGGTCGCAAGTTTGAGACCCCTGTGCTAAACCAACTTGGGGATATAAAGTGGGATACAAGGAAAGAATAGTTGCATAGAGCCAAACCATGAGACTAAAGCCAAAAGAGTTCACTCAGCAACGCCCCCTGAATACCTTTCTCAAAACAAGGTGCTTGAGAGAATAACTCAAGTCTCCTCAGGCACAAAGCAACATGAGGATCTATCCCCAGAACACACCACCGAAAACATTCTTAGGTGGAAGCATCCAAATATGAAGGAAACAAACCCAGGAAACACCCCAAGGAGCATAGAGGAGAACTTGGTAAATTTACTCGGCACATCCATGGACCCTTGTACATGTGCACATGCTAATTATAAGAGTATACATTCATATGTGCATGTGCATAAATACATGGATATACATATGTGTATATGTGTGCATCTATATCATATACTCCTTGATATAAGTATTTCATAGTCATGGTCATTGTGTCTGTCTCTTTCCCTTGTAGAACTAGCCCTAAGAAATAATTAAGTGATGGGCTGAAACACACACACACACACACACACACACACACACACACACACACACACACACACACACCATCTCTACTTTGTCCCTTGGCAGATCCCTGGAATATGAGGTTTGTCATCTGAACACAATCACAAACACAGACATAGAATTGCTGGCAGCCTAAATGAGTGGATCTGGCTTTAAAAATTTCTTGAAACAATAATGTGTAGAGAATGGACAACCGCTCTCCCTGAGAATTTTCATCACTTTTTGAGTACTTTAACCCTCTATGAGTGTCTTTTATACCACCCTTTTCTTATAATAGAGCCCCAGCACTTGCACTCATCTCGGGTAATGGTATCACCAGGGTTGGCCATGGGTGGTCAACCATTTACTTTCAAATCTGATCATATACTCAAGTTGCTGAGAGAATCTAAACGAGATTGAATGTCCTGGGTGAATGCCCAGAGCTAGATTAAGTCCTTTTGGGGCAGGATCTGAGAATTTGTCCTTCTAACATACTGCTGTAGACTCAGGAATCTAAGAAACTACCTTGGTAGTATCTTGGTCCCTTTTCAGGTTATATTGTACTGGTTTGCAAACCCCTAGCTAGGGCTTCTTAAAACAGATGTCTGGACTTCAACCCAAGATTTTCATTCAGTAGAATGAAAATAGTATGGGACAGGAGCAACACAAAGAATCACCTTCTAAGAAATTCTTGAGCTATCCAGATATAATCAAGGTCCAGCTCAGATCACTGCCAGGTGAGGTTTTGCCAAAGCAAGATTAGCATCACCTGGCTCTGAAGCCTAGGCTCTCCTCTCACAATGAAGTCAGTGTAGTTTTATCTAGGCACAGGATGTGTTTTAATTTCTGGGGTGACTGTAGTTTGTGACCTGGTAGAAAATCATGAGGTATCTGGTTTCCACCACCGGGCTCTGTCCTAGAACAGCCCAGCCTTCTGCATCCTCAGTGCCCAGATGGGCTGTGAGGGACTGGAGAGTCCTCAGAAGTGCTTTGGGGCCCATCCCATCCCTCAGAGGAGACCAAGTAAAGGAAATGAAACCACAAAGGGTGGGTGACATCCGCCCCGTGCAAGCGTGTGCATTGGTGGAGATGGGCAGAAGAGAGAGGCGCAGAGAGGAGGGTGGCAGGGCAGTGAGTCCAACAGATGCAAGGTGAAGAACAGGTGTGCTGTGGAGCAGGTACCAGAGAGGACGGAAGGCAGCCACGACAGGTGAACAAGGCTAGGAGGTACATAAACAGAAAGTCTTCCAGGCTTGCGCCTACAGCCCTGATCGAGTGGACAGCAGAGGCAGGAGGTAAGGAGACGGAGAAAATGGAACCCACAGAAACAGAGAACAAGGGTGGTGGGGGGGAGTGAGGCACTAATAGGAAAAAAGGTGAACCAAAGAGGGGTAAGGAAAGGGGCGCCCCTCTGTGACCCTCGTGGGGCCAAGACAGGACTATTTGTGCTCAACTTCTCTTTCTACATTTGCTTCTTTTTAAAGACAGGTGCAGGGACTGCCTGCCACCGGCAGTGGCAAGTTATGACAGGGAGAGTAGTGGGGGCAGGAAGTGCCTGAACCACAGTATAAAAGGCTGAAGAGGCTCTCCTAGAGCCCCAGTGTGTCTGTGCAGCCAACATGTGAGAGTAAGCAGGGATGTTGTGTGCCGTCAGCCTTTGGCAGGGCCCTGGAGCAGCTGCAGAGGGAAGCATGACTGAGAGGCCCCATGCCAGTGTCCTCTAAAGACATTTCTTCATGGCTGAGAAACCCCAACTCAGCATAGCTAAAAGGCCTGGATCAGTGTGACTTGTCAGGGTTGTTCCCTCCAGGATCAGTGCTCAGGACTCAAGATTGTTTCACAGCTGAGGAAATAGGATCTACCACAGTATTAATGCCAGAGCTTCCTATGTGCAAAGTGACAGCAGTACCCTACTACCAAGGGCCAAAAGACCCTTCATCAAGAGCCCCAGATCTCCTTTAGTCCTACCAGCCCTTCCCAACCTGCTGGGTGCCCTTGCTTCTCTTGTCCAAGGGTTTGTTTGCATTTGCCATTGTCTCTCCCCACGCTTTGTTTCTTTCTGAGTGATGTCACCCAGAGTTTCTCCTTCTCCATCTGGCTTACTTTGCTTTACATGACCCACCTCCCCAGTCCCATCCAAGCTCCAGCAAAAAGGACGAAGGATACTGTCTTGGCTTAAAGCTAAGTCTTGCAGCACTGTATCGATACTCTGTACCGGGTCTAGCCACTGGTCATGTGAGCTGTCCAAAGTCTTGGCTGTTATAAAGAGAGCATGTCAGTAGGCATGCACTGATCTTTTCAAATCTAAGTTTCTTCTGTTTGGGGGAGGGAAGGCGCGCGATCCCCACTGTGTGGTGACTCTCGCTGTGTGGCATTTCACTGTGGAGATTGTCACCGTGGTAATTCTCACTGTGTTGACTCTGTGATGTGACTCTCACTGTGTCATGATTCTTACTGTGTGTTGACTCCCACTGCGTGTTGATTCTCACTATGGTGATTCTCACTATGTGGCAACTCTCACTCCTAGCCCCATGGAAGAGCAAGGAGACTCTGTGTTGCTCTTTTTTTCTGTTTAAACTCACTAGTGCCCAGCTCACTCTGGGTACAATGACAAAGCACGGGGCATGGTGAAGGGTCTGGAGGTCTGCCTGGTGCCAACTGCCTAGTGAGCTCTGGGCACAGGGATGAGGGTTCATGTATCCCAAACCTACCTCCATCCCAGAACTTGGACTTCCAGAGACAAACAGTATTTTAGTAAAGCTGATAAGACTGACCAGAAAGAAAACCTGTATTTATGTCCCTTCTCCCTCTTCTACTTTCCTCCATTCTTCCAAATCTTCCACCAGTTGTATTATTTGAGAATTAGATGCTCCTGGGGCCCAAGAAATTGTTGAATGGGTGAAGCACTTAGCTTGCTGACTATGCTTCAATCCCTAGCACTACATGTGGTCCTGAGCACTGCCATGAGAAAGCCCTGAGTTCCACTAAGTGTGGCCCCCAAACAAATAAAATAATGACCACTCTGTTCTCTTTCCTGTGCTAGGTTGTCCTCTTGGGCAGGGACCCTTCCTACAAGTCCCTCAGACTTTGAACTTGGCTAACTATTCTTTCAACTCCATCCCCAAACTTTCCATCCTTGGAGACCCTCTTCCCTTGGCCTGTGGCCCTGCAGCCAGCTGGCTAGTGGGCATTGGATTCTGCACAGATATCAGAGAACCCACTCCCCTCTGAACTCCTCTGCTTTTCACGATTCTTCCTCATCAGTAACAGCTCAGCACACATGATGATGTAACCATTTCCACAGAGAGAGATGCCCCAGAGATGAGGATGAGGACCCAAGGATAGGGGGAAACAAGCAGAGGGGGCACTGCTACAGGGAAAATCCAGATATTACAGGAAGTTCAGGAGCCATCCAGGAAGCCACGCAAGGACTCTGGAGCATAACAGAATAGAGATCCTTGCCCCACCTCTGTTCTGAAAGGCAATAAGTTAATCTTCTCTGCCTCCCACAGCCCCTGAAGTACCACATTTTACTGCAGATTCACCACATATTTTGCACCATCTTACCTGATTTTGTGTTTTTGTTTGTTTGTTTGTTTTTCAAAAAGTGGGATACAACCATTATGTGGAGCTTTGATTTGATTGTTGCAGCAGGAGAGTTACACGCGTTAGTACTTGGGGTTTACTCCTGGTTTGATGTTCAGGTGTCCTTCCTGGTAATTCCAGGGATCAAGGTGGGGAGCACCACGTGCAAGACAAGAGCCTTACCCCCTATACTAACTCTCAGGCACAAAGCTTTGTACTGATGTATCTGAAAAACCAGGTGTGATGATGATGATGATGATGATGATGATGATGATGATGATGATGATGATGATGATGATGATGCAGCAGTGAAATAGGGCAGGTGGTCCAGGCCCTCATAAATACCTCATCAATACACTAAGTAGGGTTTCATGCAAGACTCATGCCCCTGCAGACCCTGACTCCTTGTATGTTGCCACTCCACATTTCCCACATATGTCATCACTGTGTGTTTGATTTGCAGCCCTTTTGCCCCATCAACATGCTTTGTGACCCAGAGGCTGCACAAATGTTTGCTGGCTGATAAACTCTGGTCACTATTATGTCCAGAAGGAAGAACTGATGCAACATCAGTTCCCAAGACAGAGGGCGGGGTTTCCAGGAAAGTAGGATTCAGTGGGGACTAGAAAGATTTTACTAGCCTCCCACATGCTGGAAGAGGTTCCTCAGGGAGGATATAAAAATATATAGGCACCCCTAGGTGCTTCCCTCACCTTAGGACTCATGAGGTCTGACCTGGAAACTAACCAAGTAGATGTCACCCTGCCAAGGGTGCTCCCGGTGAACAAAACTTGAGTCCAGGGCCTCTCTTTAGCACCTCAAGGGTTGAGCAAGTGACTCTGGGGGACTTGGCATAACTCAAGGAGAACCTAAACTATCTGGACCTTTCTTCCTTGGAGGCTCCTATTTGCCTTTCATGCACATTTCCTAGTAGCTTCTCTCTTCTGTGAAATAGCATGTGATTTCCCCAAACACAGCAAGACACAACGTTTATCTGGTTCTGAACATTCTCCCCAACATGGAAGTGATCTGGTCCTGCTTGTTCTCTTTCTCAACCACAGATTAGATCCTGCTGCCAGGGCATCTCGTCCTTGCGACCATTTGGCCCAATTACGTGGGGTCCCAAAGGGTTGAGGGCGAGATGCCCACTGAGCTAGTGCCACCTCAGCCTAACTCCGGGCTGTGTCCACTCTGGCTCTGCAGCCACTGAGCTGCCCTGGCCACTTCTTTCTGCTCATCTGTGAATCGGGGGTGCTGAGAGTTACGTGTAGGGGGATGGATGAAAATGAACTAACTGTGATGCTTCCTGATTTAAGGGCCTCCCCCTAGGTCCTGGGAAGACAAAGAGAGAGAGATCATGAGTGGCTCCCAGCACTGCAGCATTGGTCTCAAAGAAAACCTGTTAGAAACGCAGACCTCCACCCACCCATGAACCCAGAGAATCTGGGTGCCAATTAAGCTGTCTCAGGAGGTCACTTCAGGCAACACATGGCTCAGGTCTGAGATTTTAATGCTTGGGGCCAGCAGAGTTGCTCAGGCCCAGTGAAGCTAAATCTCCAGGCAACCCAGCTGCACTCAGAGACCTCCAGGGTTATACCTTCTGTTGCACAAGGCAACCAAACTCAGGAGTCATATGGACCTAGTGCATGTCAGGCATGAAATTCCAACACTCTGAGTTACTTCCCAGCACCACGTTTGTTTGTTTGTTTTCTGTTGTTTAATTTTGGGACCATCCACAAGTGTTCAGGGCTTATTCCTGCCTCTGTGCTCAGGGATTAACCATGATGGTGTTCAGCAAGCCCAAAACAGTGCTAGCAATCAAACCTGGGTCAGCCACATACAAGACAAGTGCCCTGACCCTGTCCTCTCTAATTGCACTCACCACACACACTGATCTAAGTGCCTCTGAGATGCATAAAGCTATGCTATGCTAAGGATTTGACCCATCTTTTGATGCAAAGGAGTTAGTTCAGAGGGTCCAGCTCCCATTGGGTACAGTAGACAGAACTATGGGAATCATGAAACAGACTGGATATCTGAAGTGGGGGCCTGGTTGTATTGAAGGACAGAAACAAACAATGGACACAGAGAATAGAGAACAAAATTCAAGCCCATTTCTAGCCCTTAACAAGCTCTTTCTGCCCTTGAGTCACCAATTGACCTGGCTCACCTTAAGTTGCTGTGAAAGTAACATGTGTAAATGTTCTGGAAACTCTGACACCATACACTGCTAAAACACCTAGCTAAGCTGCTATAAATGTTATTGACCCCATAAGCAGACTTAGTCCAAGGAGAATGTTTTCTCATCTTCTCTCCAGGAGTTTTATTTCCCAGAAAGTGCAATCCTCAACCCGGCTCCTGCCAACAGATGCAGAACTGGCAGCTTTCCTATTAATCTGAAAACTCAATTAAAAAACAAAGATTTCTTTTCTTATGCTATTCTTCTTTTTAATTTCTTTATTTAAGCACAATGGTTACAAACATGTTTGTAATTGGGCTTCAGGCATAAAATATACACCCCCTTCACCAGTGCAACTTTCCTGCTGCCACTGTCCCCCCATATCTTTCTTCCCCCATCCCCTGCCAGTCTTCAAGACAGGCATTGTATTTATCTATTAGTATCCTAGTAGCTGTTAGTGTAGTTAGTTCTCTAATTGCACTTACCACTCTTTGTGATAAGCTTGTTATCGTAAGCTGGTCCTTCTAGTCCTCATCTCTATTGTCTCTGAGCATTATTATTGTCCTGTCTTTTATGTTTCTTAAATTCCACATATTAGAGATACTATTTTGTGCTTATCTCTCTCCTTCTAACTTATTTCACTCAACATAATAGTCTCAAATCCATCCATGTATAAGCAAATTTCGTGACTTCATTTCTTCTAATAGGTGCATTGTGTGGATGTACCAGTTTCTTTAGCCACTCATCTATTATTGAGCATCTGGGTTGTTTCCAGATTCTGGGTATCGTAAATAGTACTGGTATTAGCATAGGAGTGCAGAGGGCATTGTTGTAAGGGTTTACCCACAGCCTCTTGGGAAAGAATTAGAGGAATCCTGGGTTTAGTTTGATTCTGTTTTATTGTTGTTGTTTTCTAATAATATGGTTTCCATATTTATTTGGTGTTTGGGCCATACCCAGCAGTGCTCAAGAATTAGTCCTAAAAAAAGAATTAAAATTAGTCTTTAAAAAAAAAAAGAATTAGTCCTGCCCCTGCACCCAGGGATCACTCCTGGCAGCGCTCAGGGGACTCAATAGGGTACAAGGAATCAAACATAGGTTGGCTACTTGAAAGGCAAGTGGGGAGGCCTACTGTACTATCTAGTCTCATGTTTCTGTTGTTTTAACATAATACCTACCACTGGAGATATATATAACCTCACACTCACTGTAGGTCTATATTTTCATCCTCAGGCCTGCAGAACTGAGATATCTTTAGGGCTTCACCCTAAAAGATGTATTCAGGGGGCATGTGATGCCAGGAGCCTCTACTATTGTATATGCTAGGCATGTGTTCTACCACTTGAGCTATCACCCTGACCACTATAGCAGGTTTCATTTTTCTGTGACTTGGGGGTCATTCCCATGTAGGTCAGTAGTCCAGTGAATGGCCTAAGGATGTGGATCTTCCAAGGTCCCGCAGTGTGGGGATCCCCATGACACCCAGGTGGTGCTTTGAGGGCCTAAAGGGCTGCTTCTAGAGATGCTTTGGGTACTGTGTGGGGCTAGATATTGAATGCTAAGCATTCACCTTGACTGCTGACTACCTCCCTGTCTCCCATAGAGGTTTTTACACCTTCATTGAGCTGTAATTGATATGCCATACAATTCAACACATGGTTTTCTGGATATCCAGCATCCCACCATTAATTTTAGAGCATCAATGCCATACTAAAGAGAGCCTGTCTCTACTAACAATCACTCCCAGTTCCCCTCAGATTCACATTTCTAAGTAGAGCTAATCCATTTTCTGCTATTCCATTTCTGGGCCTCTCACACATATGGAACCATAGCAAACATGGATTTTACTCTAATAGTCTGTTTGGTGTGCTGTTTTTGAATTTTACCAACTGTGTCAATAGCAAGGCTTCACTCCTCTTAATTATAATTTTCCATTGCATGCTCATTCCACAAGTGGCTGATCCGTTCATCATTTGTTCACAGACATTGGGCTGCTTGTACATTATGGCTATTGTAAATAATGTTGCAATAAGTAATTATATACATATTCTAGATATCTTCACTTGGATATATGCTTAGAGTTGGATTACTGGATCCTACCCTACTCATAATTTATTTTCCACCCTAGGTTGTGATCTAGTGATTGGATTACTAGGCCTCCCCAACTTAGTATTCGTTCTCTACCCTAGGGTATGGCCTGATTCTTGCTAGTAAAAGCCCAGATTTCAGGAAGGCAGGGTATTCATCCTCCAGTCTTCCTCCTCTAATCTACCTTCCTTCTTAGGAGCAGAAGGCTATGTGGTGGGATTCCTGAACCTGCTCTTACCCCCCTCTTTATAGATTATTTCCTGTGTCTATGTTTGTTTCTAGTAGTTTGCTTTGAGGTCTCTTCAGGTCCTAGTTTTGGAGTGTGATGCATCCTTATCAACCTATGATTGGAATTATTGATCCATATGGCACCCATGAATATGACCTTTGAGGAACTGTCAATTTTCCAAGGTTGCTGATGTATCAAGTTCCAATTTTCTTCACTTCCTCATCAACAGTAACATTCTCTGTCATTTTTTCCTTTGATTTTTGGGCACACCCAGCAGTGCTCAACAAACTCAAGGCATATACTCTATCACTGAGTCATATTTTCAGCCCCAATTTATCATTTTCTTTTATTGATGTGTCTTGGGAGTGTCATATCTAAGCAAACATAGTCTAGTCCAAGGATATAAAGAGGCTTCTAGTCATTTGTAAAGTTTTAGCTCTTACATTTTTATCTATTTTGAATTAATATTTTGTATCAGGAATAGTTTCAGATTCATGCAGTTGGAAATCCAGTTACCTAACAACATTAATTATAAGGACTGTTATCTCCAACTTACAGGATTTTCTCAGGATCCCCAAAATCTCTCAGTGACATTCTTGTTCTAAGGTAGCACTTCCAAAACTTGTCTATCTTGAATCTTATAAATGTATAATCAGAAATGGGAAACATAAAATATCACTATTTAAAGAGATCCAAGTACATTCAGATAAAAAATGATCAAGCATCCTTTATTACTGGGAGCTTCCTAGAGGCTTTAATGCAGAAATTATTTTTTAATTTGGGGGCAACATCTGGTAGTGCTCAGAGGCTCAGAGGACCATATGCAGTGCCAAGGATGAAGTTTTAATGAATTCTCAGCTGTATTTGGTCAAAGAAAGTATGTGTGTGTGGGGGTCTGTGTCTGTGTGTTTGTGTGGCTGTGTGGCTGTGTGTGTCTGTGTGTGTGTGTGTGTCTGTGTCTGAGTTCAAATGTTAGCATCTCTAAAGACACACTTCCAAGGAACTCAGACTGGCATGGTGAGGCAATAAACAACTTGGTTTGAGTGGCATTAAAGAATTCTAACTTTGCTCTTTAGAAATGAAACCACTAGACGGTGAAGGCTTGATTCAGGGGGGTGGGACAGGAATCTCTCCTCTTTAATCAGAAGTGAGCACATTGGCTAACAGGAATTCATCTGGATTTCTTTTAGCAACTGTTTAAAGTCCACCATTTTATTTTAATTTTTACTTTGTGTACTAGGGAACCCCCAAGTAACGTTCAGGGGATCCTCAGAGCCACTAAATCAAATATTCTGCCACCTGGACTGGGAAGTTCAATACTCAGAGCCAGCAAAGCGAGGAACTACCAGGAGAGGTCACACTTTCTATATTACTGAAGTTTGTTCGGTTTTCTTATTTAAGTTAAGTAGCAAAGCATGTGATCTGGAGAAATGTAATCCACCTGCAGCACTCTACCGAATTGCACTAAATCAGATGACTTTGGCTTAGAAGTGCAAATCCCTGGATCTCTTAACCTAAATAACCCGAACTTGAACCAACTCAGACTGTTCTCTTATGCTGCCCAGTGAGCCAGCCAGGATCTGGGAGGTAACCAGAACATTCGTATAGGATAAGGATGACAGGTACCTGGAACCAATATAGCTTCTTTCTTTCCTTCTCCATCTCCATTCTTGGACCCTTTGCGTGGTGCCACATCTGTGCTCATGATTCCTGAACCCCAAGCACTTTGCCGCCTTTTTAGGGACTCCTCAAATAATCACCAGAGGGCGCCAGAGTTCTAGTCTCCCTTCACAAACTTGTCTCCTGACTCTGACTTAAGAGAAAATCAGATTGCATATACTGAGAAAAAGCACTTTTTACTTGGGAGGCCCTGGAGAATTTACCTGAAAATCCTCGATCCAACTTCTCTAACCTAAGAAGGAAGTAATGCAATTCTCTTATTGTCATTCTTTGCATTGTTAAATGAAATAAGAAACCCAAAATTCCTTGTTCGACATCTGACTACTATTATTCTTTTATAGTTTGTCTTTTTCATCATGAGGGAAATGGGAAATTGACTGGCTTGGTTTATTAATGCTAATATAAAATTAACCCCCACATTGTAAATTCACCCCAAACACTGTATTTCCAACCCCAAGTAGATGGGTCTGAAGAAGGGTAGCTGCAAAGAATAAATAAATCAAGCCAGTCAGAAGAGAATCAGGAACCAGTGACTTCTCACCTCGAATTCTCTCTGCCTGCCAGCCAACTGATCTTTCTTTTATTAAATCAGTACAATGTTGTCAGGAGGGGGAAGGGTGAGTGAGAGACAAAAAGTACCTATCCAGGTGGATTTTTACAAGTCAAAGGACTTGGTGAAAGAAAGAGGAAATTGGGGGCATGCCTTTGTTTTGGGTAAAGGCAGGGTGTGACCAAACACCCTAACATGTCCCTTAAAGTTAACTTTGCAGACCATTATCAATCTGATGGTGGTGAAGAGGGAGATGGCAGGACTGGCAGTGTTGGTGGAACAATGTAACCTGTATTGGAATTTTGGCTTTGTTGGTTTGTTTTTTGAATTAAAATTAACTTATTGATGGGGCAGGTGAGGTGGCGATAGAGGTAAGGTGTCTGCCTTGCAAGAGCTAGCCAAGGAAGGACTGCAGTTCGATCCCCTGGCATCCCATATGGTCCCCCAAGCCAGGGGCAATTTTTGAGCGCTTAGCCAGGAGTAACCCCTGAGCATCAAATGGGTGTGGCTCAAGAAAACAAATTAACTTATTGAGAGATAATACTAATTCTAAGAGAAAGAGAGAGAGAGATAGACAGAGATGAAGAGTCAAGACACCCTGTGGCCTCAAGGCCTCAGTCTTGAGGAAAGTGCTATGTAGTGAAGGGGAACTTGTACCCCAAGATGCAGGCAGGAAACCCCAGAGTGAAGCCTGAATTTGAGTTTTGGAGTCATGGTCTGCATATTTCCATCTGGTTTCTCTGGGTCAGCATCATGATGCCACCATCACCATCACCTGCACCGAACATGAGTGCAGAGCTCTTGGTACCCAAGCACTTTGCTGTCAATGAGCAACTGGCTTTCTTCCCTTAGCTGGTATTCTGAGCTGACTATCTGACACCAGATCCTGTTCCCACATGTATTCCCAGGAGACAAGGCAGGGCTGGGAGTCACCACTGATTCATAGTCAGTTCTTTCAGGTGTGTTCATTGTCAGCAACCTACATGAGCTCTGGTTGTTCCACTTCCTCACTATTTTTCTTCGATGCCATTTTTCTTTTCTTTCAATTTCTTTATCCTTTTTTTTTTTTTTTTTTGAGGGGCCACAACTGGTGACTCTCAGGAGTTACTCCTAGCGCTGCACTCAGATTTTGCTCCTGGCAGGCTCAGGGGACTATAGAGAGATACCAGGAATAGAACCCAGGTCCATCCCAGGTTGACCATGTGCAAGCAAATGCCCTACCACTATGCTATCTCTCCAGCCCCATCTTTCCTTCTTTCTTTTCTTCTTTCTTTTTTCCTTTCTTGTTTGTTTAAATTTAATTTGTTTAAATGCTTCTTTGTGCTTTTATCATGTGCTTGGTTTTTGTTTGGAGGCCACACCTAATGTTGCTGAGGGCTCACTCTTGGCTCTGAGCTCAGGGATCAGTCCTAGCTATTTAATGGGACCATATATCCGTGCCAGGGATTGAACCTGGTCAGCTACATGCAGGGCAAGCACTATATCCCTGCACTATTTCTGCAGCCCCTCAGTGCTCTTCTTCATTCCAGGTCAATCCATATCTTTTTCCTTCCCCATGATCGATAACTGGCATCTCTATAATTGGCACACTGATGTTGCTGATGGTGGTCCCTGACCTTCACCTTCTATCTTCCTGTAAGTCCCTCTCAGGCATATTCAGATTTGGCTTCCATCCTACATGTCCATCCCCAGAGCTCTGATGCTCCTGACCTTCATTGGGGTACTCTACATGCTTATCTGGTGTGACTATGCACACCTTGACAATGACCAAGCTGACCCTCTCTCTCTTTCCTCAGGCTACTCCTTCATATTAATCCCCCACACTCTCTACCCTAAAGCCTGCATGCCTCTCCCAGCACTCCTTAGACAGCAGTTCCTTTGACAGGAAAAATGATCTCCTTTGTGATGCAAGAAACTCCCAGGCTGGCAGAGCTGAGGGGAGCCTGTTCCCACACCCTTGTGGTCAGAGAAGACCTAACAGACAAAATAGTTTTTAAGAATTCTATTGACCCAGTAGGTGTTCCTATGACTTTCCTGAAGTCACATGTTACTTGCTAGTAGTCTTTGTCCTAAAAGCTAGGGAAAGGAGGATGGTGATGAGGCATATTGTTAACTCTGCTTCTAAAGCAGATTCTCTGGGGCAGGAACATTCCCATCAGCTGCCCTTTTCTGTTCCCACATTTAGAGAGCTATGAGTGATAGGTGCATTCAAAATCTCCCGTTATTGAAACACAGTATAGAAATATGTTTTTACTAGAAAGAGGGCAGTTTTTGGCCAATCTTCTCAACTCTTAAGAAGGCAAATATAATTACATTTTTAGTGTTTGTTTATAGTGTCTTATGGGGATTGCTCGATATAGATTTTATACAAGAAAATCCCAGCACTCCATTCTTCCAATTGAGAACTTAGAGTATACATTTACTATTTGCAGTGACCATCAAGGTTCAAAGTTGTCACCTTTTCATCACATATGACTTTTATAAACCATACTTGCATGGATCCTGAATGTCTGATTAGGGCTCAATGCTTGGTTGTTGACTCCCAAAGGGAAGCAAACGTCAGTGTATGCTGCTAATCCAATGCATTGCACAAACAGAGCAGAGTGATGCTTTCCTTGTAGACTCAATCTGAGGATAGGTTCATGGGCCAGGACGCCCAGAACACTGCCCAGGAATATCAGGAGAACACTTATTATCTGCCAGCCCAAGACAATCAGCTTTCACTCCAATGTCTTTAGTGTTCTCCCCTTATCAGCAAGATAGTATAGGTACTAGGGTGTATGCTTGCAGGCACCTCGTCTGAGTTTGATCCCTGGTGATACATGAACCCCTAAGTATTGTTTACTGTGCAATGGAAGTTCCTCCAAACACCAGCAGGTTAGTTCTGGGTTTCCCTACCCAAATAATAATGTATCCCTGGGCTCTTGTATTGAACTATATATATGTCCCAGTTGACCAAGAATTGATAGCCCACAAAACACTACTTGGGAGCACTCCATCACCAACAAGAAGTGTTCTTTCATCTCCTGTCTATAATTATAGACAAATGTCTATAGCTTAAATGTCAAGGGTTTCCTGAGGTCACTTTTCCATCCTCTGAGCCCATCTCTCCCTCTGCCTACTCAATTGATGACTGATATTACCCATACTCACTTTCAATCATCTGTTCACAACTTAGCACTTCACTGCAAGTCATCTGGATCAGTCCTGGTGATAATTGGCCAACTGAATTAGCAGTTCAATTTCTGGACTTTAACTCCCCCTAAGGGCCTAGAGAAATATTATGAGATGTCTTGTCTGAAGGTGACCTTTGCTTGATCGCTGGTACCACATGGTTCCTCAACAATTGCAATGGAAACTCAGAAACACTGCTGGGGTGGCTTGGGTCATCCTTGGCACCACAGGGCCTGAGCAGCACTGTAGCCTTAGACCTTTGTTTTACACCTACAAATAGGTGCTCTATCACTGAGATTCCCCAGGTTCCCTCACCCATGAATATGCAGGCTGGGGGTGAGGGGCCAGGTGCCCCTGTAGAGTAGGGGATATGGGTCTTGTAGTGGTTGAGAACTCTTGCTGTGCTTTCATTGGGAACCACTGCCTTTCTTCCAGGACAGGAAAAGGCTTGTCCTTTGCGTGCAAAGAGAACCCTCACATGACCTGTGATTAGCTGCCAGGTGATTTATGGGGTACCCATAGAGTCCATGTGGGTCTATTTACCTTTGAAGAGGGTGGAACTTGATGGAGTGGCCTGATAGAGATGAATAGAAAAATGAGGCATGTGACAGCGTGCTGCTCACAGGAACACATGATGCACAGCATTTCCAGTCTAGGCAACTAGGACTTTTAAAATGCCACAACAGAGGTTTGACTTCATATCTTTTCACCAAAAGAGAAAAAGAGAGCTTCTTGAGAGCAATTCTCCCCAAACTAGAATGTGCTTGCAAAATCCCTAGGCAGTGATAAAAATGCAGATTCCAGGGCCGACGAGGTGGTGCTAGAGGTAAGTAGTCTGCCTTGTAAGCACTAGCCAAGGAAGGACCAAGGTTCGATCCACCGGCGTCCCATATGGTCCCCCCAAGCCAGGGGCAATTTCTGAGCGCTTAGCCAGGAGTAATCCCTGAGCATCAAACGGGTGTGGCCCGAAAACCCCCACCAAAAAAAAAAATGCAGATTCTGTTTCAGAGAGACCTTCCTTGCATCTAGTCCCTTCAAATAACCATGGTTTGGATCCCTAGTACTATATGAGAACACCACCAGTCATCACTTCTGAGCACAGAGATGGGAGTCACTCTTGAGCACCTGTGGGGAGAGCCCCACCCCCTCTCCAAAGAATTAATTAAATAAAATGCTCATTACTATTCTAATGATCTGGGTGGAAATTAATATAAGGGTCTAGAACCACCCCCAACACAGGTCTGTGGATCATCCTGTGCAGTAGCAGAAGAGTGGAAATTCACTCCTCCCTGTTTGGTTAGGAGTGAAGACAATCAGGACCATCCTTTGAGGCTCAGCAAGTATCTAGGCTGAGCCTACACTTGGGGGCAAGATGACACCACAATAGAAATGAGTAAGTCAGAGGGGCCAGAGGGATAGCGCAGCAGTAGGGTGTTTGCCTTGCACACGGCTGATCCAGGAGGGACCTTGGTTTGATCCCCAGCATCCCATATGGTTCCCCAAGCCAGGAGCAATTTCTGAGCATATAGCCAGGAGTAACCTCTGAGCATCACTGGGTGTGACCCAAAAACAAACAACAACAAAAAAAAGAAAGAAAGAAAGAAAGAAAGAAAGAAAGAAAGAAAGAAAGAAAG
>PVKC010019851.1:0-18896 GCA_004027635.1 Crocidura indochinensis
TTTTGATCCAATATCTGAGGGCATCTTTAAGTGGGCACAGGTCTTTGATTAAAGATCTCACATCTGATAACAATGTGATTTGGGCTACATTTATACCAACCACATTTGCTGCATCTACTTAGATTTCTCTTTCCCTTTGTATCATGGGCTACTCTAAAGGAAAGATCCTCAGAAAAAGAATTAAATGTGAGATTGTAGGGTAAAGTGATGCCGAGTATGATAGCATACTCGGATCTTTGAAACTTAGATGCCTATGCACAAATGACCACAAAGAAAATATACATTCAACTTGTCTCTCAAGAGTTTGGGTCTTCTGAAATAAACTCAGGATAAATCTTGAGGCATTTACAAACTGTAATTGGTTTCTTATCTGGGTTTATTAGGAGTGATTCTTTGGTGTTGTAAAACTTATAAAATGTAAAATGGATTTAGACTATTGATTTAATGATAAACCCACATGCTCTCTTAAGCTATTTCAAAGGATAGAACCCAAACAAGGAGAGAGAGACCAAAAAAGAAGTAGGTCTAAGGGACTTTGTGTGTTTATTGAATTTACTGTAAGGGCAGAGACTTAAAGGGAATAACAAATCATATTTACAAGGACTAAGTAAGAAAAAGCCAGGTCAGACCTAAACATTGTAGGCATGTTTTACTAGTAGGAAAGTGGTGGTGTTAGGAAACTTTCAAATAAATAATCTTACTCTAAGGAGCAAGAGAATTTCCAGAATGATTTAACAGAAATCAACTTTTCATTTTTGAGGCTTTAAAATTTATTTTATTGTTGTTTAGGTGACAAGGTGTCTAGTTCATGTTTTTGGTATGAAAAATTATTGCATCTCCACCATAACCCACCAAATATCACCCACCATCATTATTACATTTCTTCTATCAAAAAAGGTTCTTTAAAAAGCTAATTCAGGGGCCCGGGAGATAGCATGGAGGTAAGGCGTTTGCCTTTCATGCAAAAGGTCATCGGTTCGAATCCCGGTGCCCCATATGGTCCCCCGTGCCTGCCAGGAGCAATTTCTGAGCATGGAGCCAGGAGTAACCCCTGAGCACTGCCAAGTGTGACCCAAAAACCAAAAAAAAAAAAAAAAGAAAGAAAAAAGCTAATTCAGTTTTTTACAATAGTATAAATATCCATTATACTTTTGAAGTACTGCTACATCATACCTGAATCAGGTATGAGGCATCTATTTTGTTGTTGCATAATCAAAAAGGCAAGTGTGTCTAGTGTCTAGTATTTTGTTCACTTGGGATGACTTTCACCATAATATAACTGGACTGATACATGTTATTCAATTGCTTACAGGAGTTCTTAAATGTCTACAACCAATAACAAATTTCATGACTCTTTTCTAAGTTGAAAGGATGGGCTAAATACAATTAATTGCAGATCTACAAATAAGGACAAATATCTGTGCACTGTAGTTGAGCTGCCAAGTCATTCTGATCATTGGTTAGTCAGGTTTGATGGGATTTGGGCTTGGCACAAGCTTACAAGACAACAACATCTCTTTTCTTGTTCTCTCTGACTGTCTGTGTGCTGTGTCACTGGTCTGTGATATACTGGAGACAAGACTTCAAAAGTTTGGAGGGCAAATTCTCAAACTAAACTATTCAGTCATTGGATTAGCATCATTTGTCTTTTAAATACTAAACTCAACAGTTCTTTGCTCCACTGAAATGGCTAGACAGAAATGCATGTGAGACACAAATATGTTCATAGAAAATGCAGGTCACTCACTCCAGCATCTTTGCCATCTCATTCTGGCTCTGTGCCTCTACTGGTTTAATTAATATCTTATGTATCCAAGAGCAACAGCCATAAGCCTGAAAATATCTTTTGCCCTTCATCAAATTTGAAGGTCAGAAGGGTAGTGTACTGCTGTTCAATTTGCTAGAGGGTTTTAATTCAGAGCGAATACATTCTTTCAGGAGAATATAGGAAGATCTCCCCTTGATTTGGAGAAAAAAATTCATCATCATAACTATATCTGGGTCCAATAAATATTCTTTTATTCTTGATTAAAAGTATTCCTTGAAGTCTTTTGTAAATAATTTACAGAAATTTTGAATTAAAAAGATACTTGTCATTAAACATTTAAGCATAGTTTAGTCATGCCAAACTATCAAAAATAAAAATTATAGCAAAACACTACTGCTTCTGTCAAGTAAGTTTCAGCACAAATCATGAAAGAAACTATGGTTTTTTATCCTTATAGAGAAATAAAAGTAAAATCAAGGAATTTTGGAAAAAATTGTCTTGTAATGAAGTAACTGTTTTTTCTGTTCATTGGTTAATTGTAAAGAACCTAAAATTGTCTTTTGAAATTATTCGTTTTTGATCAATTTAAAATTTGAGGAAAACTTAGGGCAATGAATTGGTGCATGTAGGGCTCAACTTCTGTCCACCCACCGGAATGGTTCAGAGAAATTTAAGCAAAAACTCCCAAGTACAGAGTTAGAGTATCCCCCACCTATGATACTTGTCGTTCCCCAAATATACACCCAACTGGAAAACAAATATTGCAAGACTTAGCTCTTAGTATGGTTTTAAGATTGAGTTTAATCTAAAGATTAAAAAGAAAAAGAGCATAATGTACTGGAAAGATAATACAGTGGGTATGGAGCTTGTCTTCCATGCTTCTGACCAACTTTCAATCCACAAGGCCTCATCTGAGCATTACTAGGACTGACCCTTGATAAAAGTCAGGAATAAACCTTAAACTTGGTGTGGCTCTAAAAGCTAAACAAATAAAAAATGCACACACATTTATACATAAAATTGAGAAAAATTCTTGTTATATATTATCAATGTGAAAACTTGAGTTTGAGATTTCAGTCATAGAATTAGTTTCAGCAGTTGCCAGAATTGTAGAAATTGTTCTTTTCTTTGCTGTCATTTTCTGATAGTCTCGTGACTGTAAAATGCTTTCCCTGCCAATTATCTTATCTTTGAGAATATAGGCAGTAGGATTCACTTCAGAATTTTCATTTTGTTCAATGAAAGCTAAGAGCAGACTACAAAACTAGTGTCAAGTAAATTTCCTTTATGCCTTCTTGAAAAAAAAGATCAATTTCTATGAACAGACAATAGGATAACAAAGATAAAGAATATTTGTACTGTAATTTATTTTACATTTAAAAATTCTGCTAAATTTTTCATTATGCTTTATTCCTATTACTTTAGTCTTTAGTCATAAAGTTGAGAACAATTTATTAGTAAAGAAGAGTAGAGATAAAATAATTATTGAGGGGCTGAAGTGGTGACACAAACAGTAGGGCATCTGTCTTGCACTCGCAAACCTAGGACTGGGCCATGTTTCGATCCTCCAGCGTTCCATATTGTCCCCAACCCAGGAGCGATTTCTGAGCACATAGCTAGGAGTAACCACTGAGCTCCCTGGGTATGGCCCAAACACACACACACAAAAAAAAAATAAACCATACTGAAATTATAAAATAGTCAAATATCTCAAATCATATTAAAAATAAAATATAGGGTTGGAGCAATAGTACAGCAGTAGGGCATTTGTCTAGCACACAGTTGACCCAGGACAGACTTGGATTCAATCCCCACCATCCCATATGGTCCCCCAAGCCAGGATCAATTTCTAAGTGCATAGCCAGGAGTAACCCCTGAGTGTATTCGCTCTGAATTAAAACCCTCTAGCAAATTGAACAGCACAAAAAAACACACACAAAAAAACCACAAAAAAGTAAAAAAATTACATTATTAACATTTAATAATATATTTTAATCTTTAAATGTTAGTGGATCTAGACACCATTTATAAGACAGAACAAGTTTTACTCTGTTATCAAAATTTTAGTTTTGAGTTAAAAAAATAAGAATCAGTCATAAAATAGTAATCCTTTCTAAATACTCAAAAAAAGAAACTCAAAAATCATAATTGAATCCAGTAACCTCAGATGTAATATTGAGAACTAAAGAAATAAAATAAGATCTCAAGCATATAATCAAAGGCAATGAAGCTGTCAAATATCACAAATTGCATTTGTTGAAAGGTCTCCTGAAATTTGGGGACAGGAATATCATAATCTACATAAGATAATATAAATTATAATAATAAATATGTCCATATATTTAATTTAAACCAGTTATTATTTCCATGTTTTTAGAAGCTAAGTGTTTTAAGGTAATAGGATGTTTTGTTACTTAGTAAAAAGAGCATTCACAAATAATCTTATTTATTATTTATCATTATTTCTTTGCACAAATTTTATTTTGAATTCATTTATAAAGGTAACTTTGTATGATTGTGTAGAATTAACTAATTTATATCAAGAACTCTTGGTCTAAAGTTGAATTCTTCCATAATGCTTGGCATGCTGGTTATTTCATCATTCTCAAATATCTTGTTTCTTACTAACAACAAATTCAAGGAGTCATAAAAATTGTATAGGAAATTATGTCTATGCCTCATACATGCCCAGCTCTGTTTGAACTCTAATACCAATTGTTCCTCAGAACATCACCAGATATAACCCTACAAGGCCCCTAGCACTGTTGAGTCCATCTGGAGACCCTTAAATGCACTGATGGGAGTGACTCTGAAGATCGATGGCATTTTAGGACTGAAGCAGCACCACATCTTTGGATTATCACATTGAAACTGCAGCCTAATTTGCTGAGAATCACCAGGAGTGCCCCTGGATCATTGGGCCATAAATTAATGTAAAAGCCAGGTATTTAGAGAGTGATAGCCAATAAAAAGACATGCATATTATTAAAAAATGAAAAATTGCATATTAGATGTGATATGAAATTTATTCTTTTCCAGAATATATGTTTTGAATAAAAGAGAATTGGCATTTATGCTCTGAAAACTTCTGAATATGTCAAAAAGGCTGGTCCAATAGACTGATGGCCCTTTGGAAGGATGGGGCCACACCCCCTGAGAAGTGATTCTGTATATAAAAGAGTTTTTATCAGTGAAGCATTTAGAACAGAAATGTTGAATAAGGTAACTTGTACAAAGAGGAAAACAATACAATGTCAATCAACTTCTAAACCTTTTTGAAGCATAACGATAGGTTCTCAATGCCTGATGGGTGTGACTTAGTTCAAATGTTCCTGTTTGTGGGAGAGAGATATAGAGACAAAGTAAAAATAACTTTATATATATATATATATATATATATATATATATATATATAATAACATGTTTTCTTTCTGACATCACTCTCAGTATCTTCAACAAAATATCAACTAAAAAAGAGCACTGAAATTTTGATGATTGCTGTGTAACTTCCATACTTATAAAGAAAAGAAGAGAGAGGAGAGTAGAAAGATGAGGCCATGGAAGAAGGAAAGGGAGAGCTAAGAAAGGAGTAAGAGAGCAGAAGAAAAAGAAAGGAAAGATTTAGGGATGGAGAAACAAGAATGGAAGGATAAAAGGTGCCTTAAAATCTTAAAATAAGTTTTGGAAAACTGCAACATTTTTATGATTTTTATGTATTTTATGTATTTATGTATTTAACACACTGTGGTAAGCTCTGGGAATAGACATGGTGACCTGCAAGTCTTAGAAACCATGGTAGGAATAGCAGGCCCATGGGAAAAGCCCACAGTGGGACTTTGTTCACTGCTTTACTTTGCATGATATATTCATCTTGACCAGCATGGGGTAAATTTTCTAAACAGGTCACTGGGGATCCCCTGAAATCCCATTAGCTGGTAATAGGATTTGTGCGCATAAATTCTCTTACTCTGAAACTTTCCATTTTGCTGTTTAATTTTCCATATGACCTGCATATCCATTAGTGTAAATTAGAAGGGGCTTCTCTGGGAAAATTCCAGAGGGTTGTTCCCCCCCCCTTTGTTTATTCTTTTTTTAAAAGACAACTTTTTCCAAGGTTAATCTTTGAAAAATTCTTTAGCCATGAGAAGATGTAGGGGATAGATTATAAAGCAGAAGAATCTTGGAATACAGTTCTATTTTTCAGCATATTAGGAGATAAAAAGCTCTAAGGAAAAAAAGTAACCCATAGTTTTTATTAGCATTTAAAAGTATTTGAACACAGAAATGTGGGGCAGGAGAGAGAGTTCAAAGGACTCTGTTCAGGTTTTGCATTCAGAAGACAGGGGTTCAGTCCCCAGAAATGCCAGAAGACACAGGCCAGCAGAGTCGGGTCACCCCTAAAAACTAGCATGTGTGTTCTTTCAAAAAACAGACCAAAATAACAGAAAATTTTATCTACTTTTTAAAAAAATAATTCATTTAAACTAAGAAGTGCTTAATATCATGCCCAATATGCTTTAACTATGTTAACTGCATTAATATATTTTTCCTTGCCTACTGTAGGTATATCTAAGATGTTTTACCAACACGATAACATGGATTTGTTTTGTTTTGTTTTGCTTTGGAGACATACCTGGAGGTACTCAGGGGTTACTCTGTGCTCTGTGCTCAGAAATCACTTCTAGAAAGCTCAGAGGACCATAAATTATGCTGAGGATAGAACCCTGGCCAGACGCATACAAGGCAAATGCCCTCCCTGCTGTGCAATGGTTTAGAGCCAGCATAGATTTTTGTTTGTTTGTTTGTTCTTGGGGCCACACCCAGTGACGCTCAGGGGTTACTCCTGGCTATGCGCTCAGAAGTCGCCCCTGGCAGGCACGGGGGACCATATGGGAACCGGGGGATCCAACCGTGGTCTGTCCTAGGCAAGGCAGCAGGCACCTTACCTCCTGCGCCACCTCCCGGCTCCCAAATTTTTGTGGGAAGAAAATATCATTGGAACTTCAGGCAAACTAAGGATGATGAACTTGAAGATAATCATTGTTCAGAGTCACATTTTCAACATCTCAGGCACCCTCTGAACTCAAGGCAGACATAAAGGAAATAGTAACAGTTAGCAAAAAACAAACTCTCCTTCTCTAAGTGTTGTTTAAAGTTTGTTTAAGTCTGTTTAAACTGTAAATCCAAGTGAAAACGGAAGCATTTATCTTTCCAACATAGATCAGAAATAAGAGCCCCAAAATCAATGCATCTGTTCATCCTATGTTCATCTGAATTTCAGAATTCCCTCTAAAATAAGAAAAATGAGTGTCTTATTAGTTGTGATCAAATGTAGCAACCTTACTCTAATAGACAGTTTCACTTGTTCCAACTAAAGAATCACTATTGGATGACATATTGGATTGGAAGAAGTTGCCTGTACCTTGTCAAATGTCTCAAAATAGATGTGGCTTAAGTATTTCTTAATGAATGAGATGCAGAGACCATCCATGTCAGTGATCCAAGGGACACAAAGGTGTCTGGGAAACAGTCTGGTCATTAGAAGAACACAGTTGGTACCTAGCTTCAGTACCCTGATCTTTTTGTTCAGAACAAGTGCAGGATAAAGTGGGTCCTTGCGCTCATGTGACTCACTCTTTCCCCTGCTAATTTGTATCTTCCTGAGAGTAAAGAAGCAAGACTGTTCTGGCTAGTCCAGAATCTCCTTGGATGTAGCCAGGCAATGTCTACATGGCTGCCATTCTGGACAGCTTCAAGAATCTAGACTTAAGATCTGTGTCGTTTTTGCTGTCCTGGTCTTGAGGCTTCAGGAATGTCTCCTGTGGAAAAGCCACCAGGCTGTAACCAAGAGAAACAGGAGGGGATCTAAACTAATGATTTTCATAGGTAGTGTCAGAGTTTCTTGGGAAAAGTGAGATTTCTTTTTCCCATTTTCAAGAGAAAAAGGCAGTGTCTTGCATATTAGATTTGTGGCAGATACTTCCTGGTGCTTCTAAGAACATGAGTTTCTTCCTGAGGGCACAAAAGGGGACCTTGGGGAAGGCACAGTTGAGAGCTGCTTCTTTATCTCCCCAATCTGGAGTTTATCTCTGGCTCTCACTGGCTTATTCCTCAGTGCCTAGGGTAAAGGCGAACGAGGTCTCTTGAACACCAGTTTAAGTGCTGTTTATTAGGGAGTTTAAAGAGAATTTTTAGAGTTCCCACCAGCAGATGCTATAATAGATCTGTTAGATTAAATGGCTTTGCTGAGATTAAACTACTTTTGTGAAATTTTACTGTGTGTGTTTCTGTGATGTGACTCTAAGAAATAGATGGATTTCTCATAGAATAGATGAATAGTAGTTATTAAAGGTGGTTAGCGTTATATTTCTTTCCTAACTAGGTAAAGAAGGTAAATAACTTTTCTAATGTCTTTGATAAAAATTTAAAATGTGCTATTTGACACTAAGTAAGTAAGAACTTACTAAGTATGAACACAGAGCTCATACTTACTTGGCATCCTTAACACTTAGAAGACTGGGTGTGGAGATTTATGACTGCACTTGAAAGTGAGAATCACAAGGGTAAACTCCCATTGAAAGTATTAGTCACATTGAGGCTTGAGATAGTCTAGGAGGCAAGGACAACTTGTCTGACATGTTACGGGGCCCAATTTGAATCGCCAGATCCTTCTCTTTTTTGTGGGGGGGGGACACACTCGGTGAAACTCAGGGATTACTCCTGGCAATGTGCTCAGAAATTGCTCTTGGCTTGGGGGACCATGTGGGACGTGGGGAACCCAACCATAGTTTGTCCTTAAACAGCCATGTGCAAGGCAAACACCTTACTGCTTGTGCTACTGCTCTAGCCCCAGATCCTTCTAAGTTAGCCTGAGTACTTGAGAGAGAGACTTCTAAGCACAGAGCCAAGCATATTGCCTTGAGCATCACCAGGTATAATCCAAAACTGAAAACATACAAAAAAACAGTATAAGTCTCTTTGTAAAATCACTCAGTGCGTTAAAAGAAGAGGCTTCTTTTGAATGCCAGTGTTTGTTAATGATGTAGGCCCTTTGTTTTAAATGTCACTAATTAATTTTATTTTATAAATACCCAGAAGTGGACAAGAAACTAGAGTGGACAAGAAACTTCACATAGATTCTGCATTTTTTTTATTTCTTGTCTTTTTTTTTTTGTCTGCTTAAGTATATAGCTCAGCAGAAATATGGGCTGATCCCAAGAGAGTTGCTTCTACCCAGCGCCATATAAATAAAATAGTATCTTGAGCACCAATGATCGCTGAGTGGGTTTTCTTCCTCTGGCCTTTTGAATGCTTTTGGAGTTTTCTAGACAGCTTGGCACAGAGAGACTCCAACTCCCAAGTGTCACAGAAGACCATATTTAGGGGAAAATGTCCTGCCATCACCACCAATGACATGAAAAAAAAAATTCCTGGCACGAAAAGCAATGGGACTGTGGGGAAGAATGCCCCCCCACCACGCAAGGCAGGCAACCTGATTGGCCTGGGGCACAGAAGAGCTTATAATGTGATTAAGCAACCACCTCAAAACAAAACAAAACAGTCTAGCAGAGACAAAGCAGGGGCTGTAAGCTTGTGGTCAAGGAGCCAACAAGAACACCATTCATCTAACCACATACGTGACCAGATTCAGTTCAAACCAGAGGGGGACATATTCTCCAAGAGGCCCCCAAGATCTTATTACTGAGTAATGGGATTTGTGGGCATCCAGCCTCATGCATGGGGAATAAAAAAATCTACATCTACGTAACCAGTTTTCTCTGCCAAGAATAATGTATTGACAAGAACAACAGGATGCCAATTTTGAGGCAACTCTTTTCTTGAATCTCTGCTTTGTCCAAAAAAGCAAAGAGTCAAAAATTGCAGGCTTCTTGAGAGGATGTTTTACTGGTAGAGTATCAGGCTGATTCAAGCAATATGAGTCATTTATATTTGCTGGAGTTTCTCCGGGGGGGGACGAAGATTATCAGAGGGACAAGGCAGACAGTAAGTGGATCCTTCAAATGCATCTTGCATTGGATTATGTCAACTCTTTCCCCCAAGTCCTGCTTTTAATTATTAAACGCCTGTGATCATCCAGATGCTCTCCGGGAAGAATTGTCTAATTTTGTTTTCCTTTGGTGAGGCTGGCATTGCCTTATGAAATATGCATGTTTTATTTATTTATTTTGCCTTGGAATGAGCGGCTGAAGGCTTGGTTGAGCCTCTCATCATCCTGTGTGCCTTCATTTCCTTTGCTCACATTTAGAAGAAGGAAGGAAGGAAGAACCATTGAGAGCCTAGAGTTGGGCGATGCCATTTTTGCTCACATGAAGCTGAATTTCTGCCAGGGTGCTAGAAGCAACCACTGCTGGGGATTCTGTGAGTGTTACTGAAAATGACTTGGACAGAAAAACAATGAGTTCAGCCCAGGCAGGAGTGAGTCTCACAATAGGGATGCTAGGGACCACTTAGCAATATAGGATGGTGAATGCCACATTTTCTGTCTCTTTCCAATCTCAACATCTCTGCTCAAAGCACTGTCAGCAGTGACCGTAGTTAGGCCCAATCTTGGGCCTTAGTTTGATATCTTAGTTCAGATATTTTGTCTTTATTTAGTTCATAATTAATCCACTTTGTTTAAAATTGTTTTTAAAAATGTTTTCTTGACATATCAAGGGGCATATTAAGAAATCTTGATAAGTAAAAGCTGAAGAGGAAGAAAAAGCTTTTCCTTATATATAGAAAAGTTTCTCCACTGTTGTATCTGATGTTGTTTCCCTGGCCACTACGTATATTTTTGCCCTTCTCTCACAGGGCATATAAAGGGGCCATCTGTTCCCCAGAACTCCCTAAATCAGTGTCTTTTCAATGTCCTGTAGCTATTCATTGTTTCCCTCTGTTCTGCATCCTTCCTACTACTAGTTAAATAGAAGTTTTTATTTAGATTTTCTGCCTACAATTCATCTTATGATACGTTTTATAAGTACATTATTTTATGCGTCTACCTTTTATTAATGTTTATTACACGATAATTCTGCACATCTTTGCTAAGTATTTTCTATGCTATATGCATGACAAACACATGAGTTTCCATAGGACAACTGGTATTAATTCTTCCTCAAAATAATAATAATAATCAATAGCAATTACTCCCTTTGGCTTCAGTTCCTAGAGTGTGTAAAATTTTTATTATCTTTTTAGTGATTGAGTGCTCTAGTTTTCCTGAAATTCTCTAATTTCAATGCTTAGTTTGTACTGGTCTGTGTCTCTAGAGTAGTCAACCACTACTTTTGATTATACAAGGAAGTCATAGTTGTCTTTAAATGAAAGTAGTGTTGATGTTACTGATGATATACATCAGTGGATAAAACAAACACAAATCCTTTAATCATATAGCCTATAATTTATAGGAGGATGCTGTTGAACAAATAAAGCCAAACAAAGTTGGTGATGGAGTCTTTGGAGAAAGGGAGAATGGAAGGATTGATAATACTTTGGCTTTATCTTTTTGTCATTTTAAGTAACCAAGTGACATTGGATAAAGATAGAAAAATTAGGGCATATTCAGCCCATATTCCATTTATGGTTCCATTTGAAACTTTTTTTTATGATGAGAGAATGCCAAAGTGCATTACACTACAATCTTGAGTGCTTATGTTAGGCCACCTAAAAATCTTGATACTTTTATTCCCATGGCCCATCAATCTGAAAGTTAGAAGATGACTGTCTCAGTGCCTGGATGAAGCCAGTTCAGGAACTTTGGGAACGAAAAAGATGTATATGTGCTATGAAGAGGTAGTCCCAATAGACTAATATCAGACTAACAATCATGGAGGCAGGATTCTACAATACTCAGCAGTTTATACTCTTACAGCTGCTCTGTGCTATTGTGCAGCATGACGTGAATTGAGACTACAGGTCCCAACTCCTAAGATTGTATAACCCCATATTGCAATGATTGTAATCAATTTGTTTTTGTGTGAATACAAAGGAGGAAAATTCTGGGTATATCTAGTCCAATTAGGTGAGTCTTTTAAAAGCAGAATCTCAACATAAAGTGTCAAGCTTCTCCACTATTCCTTAAAGTACCACACTATCATAACCACAACTTTGACATAAGTAGTGTCCTAAGAATAATCATTCAGTGCTTGCCTCAAGCCAAATCTTTATGTGGACCAATATTCAATATGTATTTCCAGCTGCTCTTTTACTTCTCTATTCACACAGATGGGACTGTGGGTGCCACGATTAAGACTTTCACAGTTCTTTGGGATTTGGCAGGCAATGTTGAGACAGATGCTCTAATTCCAGCACACACATGAAATATGGGTAGAGAAAGACCATCTTGTGGTATGAATATAAAATCTGCTGTCCGACAGGAGGAAGCATAACCATTTAACTCTTTCTTTTGAGCTCTATTTCCTCCACAAAAGGCTATTCTTTAGCTCTATAAGTTCAATTCACTTCAGTATAATGTGAATCTTTGATGTTTAGAGCTGGTCTAAATACCACACAGAAAAACGAAGTGTGTTTCATTGGTTGTGAATTATATGATGTCAAACAATACAGGGTATGTCTTGAAAACAAAGCAGAAATTCAATAAAGAATCCTATGCATCATATTTAAAGTATGATCTATCAGAAAATTTGAAAAGGAACTTCTTACCATACCTTTTGTATGAAAAAATATGTAAAATTTGCTATAGGATATGAAGGAAAGCTTATATCTATGTGGCTTTACATTACATTTCATTAACTACCATGACTTAAAGGAAAAGGAACCTAGATTTGAATTTAAGTAGTGTATATTTGACTTATTACCAAGGCTGTATTAAATAAATTGAGGCCTTTTAAAATAATCTCCATTTGTTTCTCATTTGTTTTTTTTTTTTGTTTTGTTTTGTTTTAGTTTTGGCTTTTGGGTCACACTCGGCAGCTCTCAGGGGCCACTCCTGGCTCTGTGCTCAGAAATAGCTCCTAGCAGGCTCTGGGGACCATATGGGATGCTGGGATCGAACCACTGTCCATACTTGATCGGCTGCTTGCAAGGTAAACACTGTACTTCTGTGCTATCTCTCCGCTCCTCTCATTTGTTTTTGTATCTCAGTTTCTGTTGGTATTTTCCCCTAAATTAGGGGAGGGGCTTGAATTTGGATTTCAATAAATTGAAGGCAGGAGAGCTGAGCTGGGGCTATCATCTAATATTGTGGTTTCATTTGTTGGAGTGACTGACTTATGGGTGAACAGCTTGTAGTGTTAATTTTCTTGCCTGCTATTTCCTCAGTAATCTGTGTGGATTACTTATTGCTGAGAAATGTCAATGTACCATCTTCTCCTGTACTCCCTAGATAGGAGGTATGGAATATCCCTTTCTCTTTTGGGAATGTTGGGATAACCATACCTCATCCCAACTCCCAAAGAATATCTCTTTACAAGGATATATCCTATTTTAACCTTTTATAGCTTCTATTTATTCTTCAAAACTTAATACCATGGAAGAAAACATTGTCTCAACTACTTCACAATTTATGACATTAAAAAGCTAACACACATCTCTCAAAAAACGGATCAATAAAAATGTTAGATGATAGAGAACTAGTTAGGTGGCTAGACAATAAGTAGAGATTATGGATTGGGTTGTCAAAAGGTCCACACTTTTCTTTTCTAACCATGCTTTTCCTTACAGAGGAGCATAGCTAAAATTATGAATCTGGAGTCTCTCTGTAGAATAAATCAAGAAAAAGCCCATAGTATCTAAGAGATAGATATTCCAGTGGGTAAGCCTTGCGCATGTCCCACTCCAGTTCAATTCTTGTAGCACTACCAGGAATGAGCTAGGAGCATCACAGTGATTTTGGAGATCCCAAATCGCCCACTAACTTTACCTTTGTTGTGAAATGTACAGCTCACAATTCCCTTGTATTATCTACAAACAAAATAAAAAAGAAACAAAAAAAAATAGTGAACAGATTGGTAACCACCAACAAACCCCCTCCTGGGTTCCTGGAGAGTGTGTCAACAGGGAACAGGGTGACTGGTGCACAGGGAGAAAGGGTTGTTAGTGTGGGAAGCTCACGGTGCTAAGCTTTGAACTCCAAGCTTATCAACAATTCAGAGAACTAAACTGGATCTCAAATGAAATATAAGTAAATTTTGCTTCACTCCTGGGTGTATACCTACCCTTTCTGGGCTTCTTGTCATTCTTCTTTTTCTTCTTTCCACTTAGGATCAAGTCAAAGTGATATTTGCGCATGCTCAGAGCCATTTCTACTAGTTGTGTCGCTAGTGTGCAGTGATGAGGAAAGTCATTCCACGACACTGGTCTTCATTCAAGATTCTCAAGATCAATTCAGCTGCAAAACCGGCCCATACCTTCAAGTTTAGCCCAAAACCTGAGAAATAACAAGACTTGGGGACAAATATAGGGTTAAGTGGGAAACTAATATGCAAAATACTACCTGGGAGTGGAGTTGGGGGGCTGAGATACCCCAGTGTGTTGGGTAGGGAGTCTTCTTTGCACACAGACAACCAGAGTTCAATCCTCAACATCCCACATGGACCCCCAAGCGTATAGGAGCTTTTTATGAGCATAAAGCCAGGAGAAAACCCTGAGCATAGCTGGGTGTAGCCCAATAATAATAAACTACCTAGAGCATGAAGGAAATAGATGAGGGTATATCTGTGTGTATACATGTTTTTTGCCTCCATTCTGAGCAAAGTGTGTTAAGTCAGTGGCACTCCTAGAGACACAATGTTGGGGGGGGGGAAGGATTTGGACCTTCTAGGACCTTGCATTATCTACAAACATCAGAGGCACACCCTGTAGTACTTCTGAGTCTGTCCTACTGCTGAGCTATTTCCCTGACCCTGAGGGAGCAGTGCTAGCTTTTCTAGAAGTCCTGATTAAGCTGCTTTCAGCTAAGTCTTGTGAAAGTGGAAATGGCAAACTCACATCTGCAGTCTACAGATCTCAGCAATAAATCCTGGATTCATTTACAAGGCAAGGTTGCAAACTACAAATCCTGTTCACCAATGCCTAGAAGCAAAACCCATACTGCAGCTTTGAGCTCTAAGCTAGCCTATTCTTTTTTTGAATTAGAAAAGCATTAATGGTCAAGCTATGGTCCAAATTTAGCCTCTCTCAATTGGAAGCTGTGAAGAGACTGGAGCTTGGGGTTGGTAGAAATCTTCTTTGGGTTATTGCTTTGGATTTTGATCACTTAAAATGTAAGTTAATTTCAGGGATGGACTTTTTTGGAGTAGGGGATATAGAAAATAATTGTTCTTTCTGAAAATGACTTCTGGATTTATCTGGGATCACTTTTCTGAGTGCCATTTCTATATTGAAATGAAACTTCCTAATTTTCTTCCCTATAGGAAAGAAATAGGGTGTCAAATTTTATGATGCTATTAACACACTCCTTGATTGCAGTAGTTGCGACTATATAAATTACTGTTGTCTACAGCCATAAAGACTGACCCTAGAAGATTATATATTTCTGAGTGTGGCATTATCTGCATACACAGAGTGAAAATAGAATTGAAATATGAAACTCTATAAATCAGTTAAAAACCATGTCCTTTCACAGAAAAAAAAGCCTCAACATTTTACAGATAGTACTAAAATGTCTTCCTTATTTTTAAATAACTGCATCATATAAAAATATAGCTTTATGAGTATGAAATTATTACTATCAACAGATTATTCTGTTGGGAATCAAAAACTTATCTATTAACATCAGTAATAGTAGCCATACATGGAACAATTGATATGTCAGAAACTGCTCACCAGCCTTTTCTGAAATGCTTGCTCATCAAAATTATACCATACAAGGATATAATATTTGTACACAAAGGAACAAGGGCAAAAACAATTTGCTGATTTCTGTTGGGGAAGGGGTTGACTGTAAACTTGGTAAAGGGGTGAATTGTAGTGTAAACAATGAAATTAGACTGGGTGGGGTGATGAGGTAGTAGTGTACATAGTCGTGCTAAATACAGATATACATCAAAATCCTAACTAATTATCCAAGACCAGTGTATTATTAAAAGTCTCCCTATCACAAGGGATTAATTCTAAATGTTCCCCCCACTGTGAAGAGAGCTAGATGTAAAAGGAAAATCAAGGATGATAGCCTTTAATCACAAAGCCTTAAAAGACCCAATTATAGTCACAAATAAACATATCCCAGGGGATGTATCTAGACTTCAGGAAGTCCTTGATTGTAAATGAACTCCAAGAACCTTCTAGGATGTCTAATGTTCAGTGTCATGCTGGTCTCATGTTTATACATCTATACATGTTTGTCAGAATAAATTTTTTGTTTGTTTTGTGGAGGACCACACCCTGTAATGTTCAGGGGTTACTCCTGGCTATGCGCTCAGAAATCTCTTCTGGCTTGGCGGACCATATTTGATGCCGCTATCCGTCCTAGGTTAGCCATGTACAAGGCAAACGCCCTACCACTGCACCACCGCTCAGGCCCCTGCCAGAATTAATCTTATTGAATGAAATCCCTTAAGAGACCATCTTTGAGGATTAAAATATATATGTATCTATACATATGTATACATATATTTATACATATATATATATATATATATATACACACACACAAACTTGTGTCTCTCTATTTAAGAAAAGGCAACTAAGATTAAAGTTGAGTAGTTTCTGCAAGAATGGCACACATGGGTCAGCTGCATCCTGGACCCGTAGCCACGCTGCTAGGTGGGAACTTGAGTGGTCCTTGAGTCATGGCCATCAGCATTTGTCACCATGTCTTGCCTTGACACTGGTTATCTGCAACACAACCTTGGTGGGGAAGACACACACTGTGCTCTACATCGTAGTCTTTATAATTGTCCTTTTATTGCAGAATCTGCCATTTCTTAAGAAACTAAAGTGAAAAATTAAAAGTTCACCGTAGTATTAAAAATAGTGGTAAACTTCACTGCACTATGAAGGTAGAAGTTTATAGATTTTCCTTATCAAATTGCAAGATTTTCTATGGAGGTTGGAAATATGGATTATTTTGTTGTTGTTGTTGTTGTTGTTGTTATGGTACTTACTTTCATGATAAGATTTGCTCCATGTTTCTTTTATTTTGGGTATACCAGAATCAGTATATTAAAGATGAATAATGCTTTCTTGATTTTAAAGTGAGGGCCTTTGCTGGAATTTTCTCTAGTGAACGTCTCCTGCAACACCCATGCTTTAGAAATGATATCATTGTCATTTTTCAAGACGCTTCTCCTTGTCCAATCTGGTCCTCATTCTGTTTACACATGTCCAAGTTCTCAATTGTATTTTTTTTTGAGAGCATACCCAATTTCAAAATGGCTCTTTCTTGAATTTCAGATAGTATAGTCCCTTTTGGTATCTGGAGTCTCATGTTTACCAGAGTTTTCTATAAACATTTTAAATGTGATTGTCACAAACCCAGACTTGCTGCCTTTGCTCCCTCCTCCGCATTCAGGAGAACTACAGCTGAAGACTGCAAAGAATCACGATCTCTCCTTCCCTCACTGTCTCTGTCTCTCAAAAACTTTTCAAAGTTTACCAGGCTACTGCAGGGGGGCTATTTCAGATTGATGTAGAAAAGAATTAGAGACATAATTTTACTTCCTTATTTATAACCCCCCTCTAAAAAAAAAAGTAAAAACTTCAATGGAGACAGAGTTAGCCTTTACATGATCATTAAAAATATCATTTAGAAATCAAGAACAGAATCAGACATTAAAAATACTGGAAGAAGGGGCAGGTGAGGTAGCCCTAGAGGTAAGGTGTCTGCCTTACAAGAGCTAGCCAAGGAAGGACCGAGGTTCGATCCCCTGGCATCCCATATGATCCACCCAAGCCAGGGGCAATTTCCCAAGCCAGGAGTAACCCCCAAGCAACAAATGGGTGTGCACCCCCCAAAAAAAAGTACTGGAAGAAGTTTAGGCTCATAATATTTCAGTGTGGGGCCAGAGAGCTAGAAGGATAGTGGTTTGAATTCCGCATCACACATGGTTCCCTGAGCCTGCCAGGAGCAGTTTCTGAGCGTAGAGCCAGGAGTAACCCCCGAGCGCTGCCGGGTGTGACCCAAAAACCAAAAACCAAACAACAACAACAACAACATTTTAGTGTGAGAATCACAAGTTTTTTGCGACATATCAGTTAGAAATGCCACCAAATTAGGGTTATCAGTTAATGTAAGGAGGAAAGATAATCATATATATATATATGATATATATATCATGCATGCATATATATATGATATATATACATATACATATATATACATATACATATATATACATATATATGGTATATATATGATATATATATATATATCATGCACATTACACTACCTATCTAGTATAACTCAAGAAACAAGAGCGATTACATGCCCAAACTTTGGTCAAACCATTAAAGAAGGAATCTAGTGCTTTAAAATATATGGGTTGTAAATATAGTAGAGTTAAAGCAGGTTTCTACAAACAACTGACCCTGCTTGATCTCATGCATCGTACCTGTAACACAGAGCATCACTAGGAATGATTTCTGAGCACTGTTGGGCATCGATGCCCTTAGGTTTCTGCTCCCTCCTCCACACCAACTAAGGTTGCTTTTTGTGCACCGTTCCTTACATTCCAGTTATTTTCTCTTCCACCCTGCAGGGTGTTGTTTTCGTGTCTCTTATTTTCTGTGGAATTTCTTTCTTTTGGGTTACTTTTATCTCTATTTTACTTCCTCTAAACCCAGGAAGATTACTGGTGCTTCAATTCATATAATAAACCATAATCTGGTGCCACATAATCTAGTATTTTTATAAATACTTTAATGTTCATTTTTCTTGTACCCCAAATAATTAAAACCATTCATGTTATTATGTAATTCAAAAGACTACTGAAGGGGAAACACCACGATACAAGGAATCCTGTTTCCTTGCTTCTGTCTTTACTCCCAATATCTGGCACCTATTAGTTGCTCAGTAAATATGTGCTGGCTGCTTTCAATCTCCTAATAATCTAGGCTTGAATATAATGTTAGTAAAATAATCTTATTTATGGTTAAATTGAATTATCCTTTCTCTGACTTTGACTCGGCCTCTCCATGAGAATTTCAGCATCCTTGAGAACATTGA
>PVKC010019852.1:0-18895 GCA_004027635.1 Crocidura indochinensis
ACTCACTCGGTTTAATCTCCAACACCCCAGAAAGTCCCTCAAGCTCCACCAGGAGTAAGCACTGAGCACCACTACGAGTGAGCAAAAACAACCACAAAAATAAAATTACAGGGGGCCGGAGAGATAACACAGCTTGCAAGCAGCTGATTCAAGACAGACGTGGTTTGAATCCCGGCATCCCATATAGTCCCCTGTGCCTGCCAGGAGTAATTTCTGAACACAGAGCCAGAAGTAAGCCCTGAGAGTCACCAGGTGTGACCCAAAAACAACAACAGCAAAAAAATTATAAGAGGTTTGAAAAAGGAGAACAGTATTCAGGAGCCTAGCTCAAAAGCCAGGAGAGATCCTGGGAAGCATGGTGAGGAGCAGATAATCATGATTGGTGCTGACAGTGCTGAGAACACAGCAAGGCACTGATGCAGTGTGTACTGTGATGAGCAGATGGGCTCCAAGATCCATATGGATTCAACTGGCATCCTGGCCCCACCATTACAAGGCATGAGACCTTGAAGGGGCCATTTAACTTCTCCAAGAGGGCCGTTCAGCGCAGTCAGGGTAAGTGTTAGGAACTCTACCTGGCAAGGAAAGTGAGCCCAGGTAAGCTCTGTCATGACCTTAGTGTCAGGACTTATATTTCTTTTAGAATTGGTGTTTGCATCATCAGGCAAAGCAAGTTCAGGATGGAGGATTCATCCAGGAGCCAGTCACACGTATAGAATTCAGTGATGATCAACAAGGGAGGGAGTGCTCCTGAGCACTGTCTAGATTCTTCACTTATATTCTGCCCTCTCACCCCCTTGTCCTCCTTGGTGGGTAAGTGGCATTGCTGACAGACCATATGTGCCACATCCCTAGGCCCAGGGGAAAGATTGGCCAGCCCAATTGTGGCAGTTGTTGGCTCTCAGGGACAGCTAGAGTTAGAGGGCAGCTCAGCTTAAACAGAACTGTAGAGCTGGAGAGATAGAGCAAAGATAAGTCACTTGCCCCAGTTCAATCCCAGGCACCTCATATCCTCTAAGCACCACCCATTTAAGCCCTGAACGTAGCCAGACTCAAAGATTTTTTTTAAATATTTTTATTGAGACCATTGTGAATTATAAGTCCTTCATAGTTATATTTCAGGCATATAGTGGCAGTGAATTAGGACCATTCCCACCATCATTATTGACCTCCCTCCACCAAAGTTCCCAGCATGCATCCCACACCCCTGCCCTTAGCCCCAGGTCTACCAGTGCAACAGGTTCACTTTATGTTTCCATTGGTATAATTTGGGCCTCTTGGTTCTATTATTTAATTCTTTTCTCATTGGCTTTGGCTTGGGTATTTAGATCTGACCTATTTTTTTCTACCCAATGTACCTAATACCACTTGGCCCCGGGGCCCCATTCACTTTTTGTTCTCTTCTCAATTTGTAGAAAGACATAGACATATGAAGTAACACCAAGTATTTCATGTCCCAAGGTTCTGTGAAAAAGTCAGGAATCCCTATCTAGAAGATATGATTTTTTTTTAAAAGGGGGGGTATGTCTGGCAGTTTATTTTTTCCTATACGCTCAGCAAATGTTGGAGAATTAAAAAGAAAATACATTTGACCTCAAAACATAGCACACTGTCATAAGACCAACTACAGGCTTCGGCATATTAATTGTCTTCATGGTACCAGGTTGTGGCAGTCAGGCTTCTATAAGTAGAGATCTTGGGTTTTGCACAGATCCTAAGTCAAAGCAGGGATGTCACAGAATATCTTCTGATTTCATCTCACTGTTAGATGGGGAGGCAAGGAAGCCTGCCCTTAGAACAAGTTGTTGCTGTTTTCTGCCCATCAGAGTGTCATATGAACCTACCCTGGACAAGTTGGTGCCAGGATGGAACTAGGGCCTTCCCCAGAAGAGTTCGACTCCTGCCTGGTGCTGGTGCAGAAAACCATGCTGGTTTCAAGTTGGGATCCGAAGTTTGGGGTTGGATAATTGATGTCCAGTCAACTGAGGCTAAGTGAAGTCCCCATGACAAATGTTTAGGGTGAAAGGTATAAAATGTATGAGTTTCTACCCCTATTAGATAAGAACTTCTATACATAAGATTTCCCCCATTTTAGTGCACTTATGCAAAAAGAAACAATGTCACTTGATACTACTGGTGCATATGGGACTAAAAATAAGCTGAGCAATCTCTATAACCTGGTCTAACCTGAACTCAGATCCCAAGCAAGACTTATCTACTAGAATGTCCTACTAAGGAGAACCAAAAAAGGGGAAAGGGAAACAACCTCTAGATGTGGAAATAAACACTAAAAATTATAACTATTAAAAAATGCATTACAGAAATATACAAATGAAATATAATAACCCCTTTAAATCTTTTGAGATAGTCTGGATGGAGGATTTGATAAAATCCAGGACACAGTTTCATTCCATGCCATGGTCTGTGGAGTCTGAGAAATGGGTTGCAGAATTCAGAGATCGGGTAGCATCCTTGAGCTGAGGGTCTCTGGAACCCAATCCATTAGCAAGCAACAATCCATAGTGAGGAGAGGAGAGAGAAAAGTGGAGGCCCAAAGATTTAAAAGGAAGAAGGAACCACTTATTCTAGAAACTGAGTTACAACTACCAAACTTGCTAAATAAGAACTTCAACAACCTCATTGTAGGTATTTGGTTCTTCCACCAGCCAGGTCACAATAAACCACATCCCCTTCCAAGAGTGCATGAGGGATTCTCTGCTTCTGCCTCCATAGCAGAGAATTCAGTGCCCTTGAGTCACATAGGAGAGACAAAGAGAAGCAAAAAGTGTGTCTCACCCTCCCCTGATCCAAGTCCCATTCCATGTGCAGACAGATCCTTAAGGAACTAATGATACCTAAAACTAATCAGTAACTGTACCCCATTGGAAATGGTGCTGCTCTTACACAGTTTTCAGGTTACAGCACAGAGATCAAGTTCCAAGGCAAAAGTGTAAAACAAAACAAAACCAAAACAGCAATTTGTGTCATTGAAAAGGCTGTTCTGACTGGCGATAAGCCTGGCAGGAAAGAAATGGTATTAGGGGCCTCTTTCTCCTCCCCTCTTGGCTTTCTTCTGAAGGGCTTCCCCTCAGCCACATTTCCCTACTCTTTGTTGTGGCCTGGCCCATACCCCAAGGTTGAAGGGTTCAGATTATAGATCAACCCCAAAGTTGATGGAACTGTATGGGAGAAGCGCCCTGGACCCATTTTGAAGGAGCCAGATTTGAAAGCCATATCTCTATGATGATTGGTCTTGAAAAATGTCAAAGACCAATATCAAAAGGCAGCTTCACCTAAAGTATTTTCTCTCTGGGAAGAGATTGGAAAAGTCTGCAGATCTGAAAACACACAAGTAGTAGAGTCACCAGCCTTGGGTGTGTGGATCCTGCATCGTCTGATCAGAGAGAGGTCTTGAGATCACAGGAATTTTGAGAACAATCATGGTACGACCAAACTAGAAGTGGGGGTTGAGGGGGCTTTGACTCTGGGCTGGCCCAAGGATCTAGCTGTCCCTTCTCTGTCCCCTTCTCTGAGATAAGATCTGCAGAAGCCCCTACAACAACCGGAGGTATGGAAGCTTCTAGGGGGAGCACCTGGCTGCCCATGGCAAACGACCTGGAGTTGGGACTTGAATCAGGCAATGAATGCTACACTCTTCTTTCTCACCTCCCTTGGGTGACCCTCAGTTCTCCTGGCAGGCAAAGAAGAGTCTTTGTGTTTTCTCATATCTATTTCTCCAGTTCTTTTATTAAAAAATAAATTCCCTTCAGTGAAAGGGAAGCTGAAAAATGGAAGAGCTGTCAGAGACAAGGCTGGCCTCAACAATTGGACCTTTGCTTCCATAGTATCTGCCTAACCAGCGTAGCCCAGCATCAGGAACTTGTGAGCCAGCATCCCTGACCCTTTGACAGTGACAGCCAGGCACACCAAGCCCCTGGGTCCTCCAAGTCCATTGTGACAGGATGCATACATGGAAGCTCATTAACTCTCACCGAGCATTTGATTAATATGCTGCAATTCGGGCAGCCCTGGCCGATTGCAGCCCCCCCCTCCACCACCCCCTGTTTCCATGACAACATTATTTTAACAAACAGCTCCTTAATATTTAATGAAAATCATGCTCTCGACAGGCGAGGAGAAGAGCAGCCACATTACAAAGGGCTGTGAGGGGTTCACAAGGACCGTTTTTTTTTGTTTTTGTTTTTTTTGTTTTGTATGAAGCCATCAGTTTCCCCATCCCTGTGTGCTGTTTGTCACCAGTATTGGGGGTGGGGGGGTGTACTGGGAGCTAGTTTGATGCTGGGCCTCGGCTCTGTGCTGCCATTGAGGGCTGTCACTTCTTTAATGCAGAATGTCACAATGGCCCCAAAAGGACAGGGTAGCGTGATAGCATTATTAAACACTTCTTTGTACACCAATCTACTAATTCCAGCCCTGCAAGCCAGAGGCTGCTGAAAACCTTGTTGGCTTTCTGGGACTTGAATCAGCTAGATGTGGCAGCAGAGGGAGTGGGGGTTATTTTGCAGAATCTGGACCACACAGGACACTGTGTATAAGGAGCAAGCACCTCTCCTTTCAGGAACCCACACGATTACCTTCCTGGGACAGTCAGTAACAAACAGATGCAGGGCTCAGGACTCCTCTACTTTTGGGGATGACCAGTAAAATAAGAAAAAAAAAAAAGACTGGGGGACACAGGTCATTCTGTGCTGGCAGCTTCTCCCATTATGATAATCCAGCCACATGCTGATTGATCCCTGGGAAGGCATAAATGAATTCCACATTTCCTATCCCTGGTAGGAAAAATGGGCAAGTGACTGCAACAAAATGGAGAGTGCTGGAATGGTGATCAATTAGCCGTGTGTCCTTGGCTATTACTTAATTGCTTTATGCCTTAGTTTTTCTTACTCAAAGTTGAAGATTGCCTGTAGGATAACTATTTATCATTAACTATTAACTATTAAAAGGAAATTTTAAAACTGTCTAAAAATAAAGCATAAAGCAGTGCAACATAATTTGTGACCTTTTTTTGTTTGTTTTGGAATCTCACCCATCAATGTTCTGGGGTTACTCCTAACAATGCTCAGGGGATCATATGGGGTGCTGGAAACCAAATTTAGGTAGGACAAATGCAAGGCAAGTGATAGTTCAAACCTGCTGCACTATCACTACAACCCTCAAATAATCTGTGATTCTTCAATAAAGCCAATTAGATCTCTTAATCTAATTAGATCTCAAAAGCAAGGGGAAAAAGAAAAAAAAAGCACAAAATAACCATTTTTCCATATATATATTTAGTGATTGATCGATTTATTGACATCTTTATTTTGGTGTAGATATTGAAGTTGATGTCTTCAATTTTATTTTATTTTATCTTTTTCTTTTTGCATCCTGGCATGGTTTGATTTCAGAATCGAGACTATTGTGTGGTGCGTGTCTTTATTGCTGTAGTGCTCACTGGATATTAAATTTGATATTTCTTTCTGTTTGATGTGATGTTTCAATTACCTTTTTCATGTCCTCTCTCAAACTGAGGTTGAAAGCCTCTAGAAGGATTCCGCCCATTTTCAACTTATTTTATTTTTTTTCTTATTTTTTTACTCCATTCTATTGCTTTTCTTTCCTTCAAACAAAACCACATAACTCGAATTGTCGAGCTCCACCTGTTAGAGGGGGAAACAAGGGAAGGTACCAGGGGGTGATGGTGGGGGATATGAGTTGCAGGAAGGGAACGGGGATGGGGGGAGGACAAATTTGGTGATGGGTATTCCCCCGATTCAATGTTAATATATACCTAAAATACTACTGTCAAAGATATTTAAGCCAATATGATCAAAATAAAAATTAGAAAAAAATTACCAAAGAAGGGGCCAGAAAGATAGCACAGTGGTAGATAGCCTTGCAACCGGCCAATCCAAGACCAATGGTGGTTTGAATCCCGGTGTCCCATATGGTCCCCCATGCCTACCAGGAGTGATTTCTGAGCACAGAGTCAGGAGTAACCCCTAAGAACTGCCAGTGTGACCCAACCCCCCCCCAAAAAATTACCAAAGAAAGTGGCAGGAGCTATAGAACAGCAGGTAGGATACTTACCTTGCATGCATCCAACCCAGGTTCCATCTCTGGTTGGTTCCCCAAGCACTACCAGGAGCAATTCCTGAGTGCAGAGCAAGGAACAATCCCGAGCACCGCCAAGTGTACCTCCTGCCTCCAGAAAATAAATTACTGAACAAATAGTATATGAGGTAAGGCAATTGCCTTGCATGTGGCCAAACCTGGTTTGATCCCCTACATTGTATAAAGTCCCTGATCACAGGTGTGATACCTAAACGGTACATCCTGAGTATCACTGGGTATCGCCCCAAAACTAAAAAACCAAAGTCAAGGGGCCGGGTGGTGGCGCTGGAGGTAAGGTGCCTGCCTGCGCTAGCCTTGGACAGTGTCCCATATGGTCCCCCGTGCCTGCCAGGAGCAATTTCTGAGCATGGAGCCAGGAGTAACCCCTGAGCACTGCTGGGTGTGACCTAAAAAAAAAAAAACAAAAAACAAAAAACAAAAAAAACTAAAGTCAAGGCTAGAAATGTAGTTCAGCAGGAGAGCACTTGCCTTGCATATATGAGACCCTGAGATTCATCCCCAACACCAAAAAAGAAAATAAACCTATAGCAGTGGGAAAAGGGTATTAAAGAATTGCTAATTGGGATTTCAGGTTCCCATGGTACAGGCAGATAAAGATAATAATAGCTAAGATCTATTCAGGGCTCCCTACCCCTCAGGCACAATGTTAAGTATTGGGGTTATACTATCTCATTTAATTTTTCACTGACAGCCCTGCATGATAACGGTCCTTATCTTGCTAATATAGGCAGTCAAGGTTGTGGATTAGGAAATTTTGCCTGGAGCTAGGGAGAAAGATTATGAGTCCAGTTTGTCTGCACTTGCCACAGAACTAAAGGCTCGGGCCACGTCAAGATGAGCACATGAATGGTGCCTTGGTGAGCACACCCTTGCTTTGGGCTCAAGAGGAAATGACCAACTGGAGCTGCCTTAAAGGCTAGAGGGTCTTCATGACCCAGACTGGCATGCAGAGGAGTGACTGGAGGTGGGAGGATGCTGAGGAACTCGGAGAAGTTGCAATTTGGAGCAGAAACACATACATGCTGGCTGACTTTTCCACAGCAGTTTCTTGGTAGTGAGTGGGAGTTTATCCTAAATCTGACCTGTTTATTCAAAATATGCATCGCATTTTTATTTTAAATGGAAGAGGAAGCATGAGAGCTCAGGGGAGAGAGAATTTTATTTCTTCAGATCTGGATTTAATTGGGGTGATATATTTATGTCTGGGGTGTGTGTGTGTGTGTGTGTGTGTGTGTGTGTGTGTGTGTGTGTGTGTGTGTGTGTGCGCGTGCGCGAGTGCGCACGCTGTGAGTTGTCATTGAATAAGCTTGACAGGTTCTTGGAAACTGACTTTAAACAAAGCAGCGTATAACAAAATCAAGTCCTCAAATCCTGCCATTTCATTCATTCGCTGGGTGTCTTTCTTTCTCATCAGTGGCTAAAATGGCTATTGTTAAAGGACCTGCTTTAGAAAATGGGAAAGGAAAATGTTTTGTGCCGGTGCTTCATACATAAGGAAAGAGGCAGAGAAAGGAATTTAGATTGTGCGGCAAATTAATAATCAAAGCTGTGTGGGCTACATTTTTAATGAATATGTAACATATGGGTAATGCCACATGGTGCTTCGTTCACTAACCTCGGTGATTAACAGAAAGCTCTTTATTTACTGAGCAAACTACAAGGTTCGGCTGGTCTGGGGTAGATTTGAGATCAGCTCAGGTTTAATTATGCAGCAATACTGGTCTTGGCTGGGCCCACTTGTTTTGGGGGACCTCGTGAGCCAATGCCTAATGAAAGGTGAACTTAGTTCTGATGTCAGGTAAGCTGTCAGAGGGTCATACATGCTTCTCCTTCCAACCTTCTCTTTCACATGTTCTTAACCATCATAGCCAATAAGCAAAGGAACAAAGTGCTAGTGCTTTTGTAAACCTTTCAATGGCTAATCTAAACTGTCTGGTTAGAGTTCAGTTGGAAGCACTCCAGGGTGTTACATCAAATCCAGGGAGGGGGTCAGAATCAGAACAATAATTGCTCCTGATGACATGTTTCCTGAATCCATCTAATGATGTCATCAAGCCAACTAGGAAAAGTCAATGCTCAGTGAGAACTTGGAATAGTCACATAAAAACCCCTGGTCCAAAAGTTCCAAGGTGAACTTGACCTCAAAGTGAATTCTCTGCTCATGATTTTCTTTTCCTTCATTGTGAAAATTATAAATATTTTAATTAGCTCATCTGTAACTCTGCAGAACCTTCTGAGATATAGATATGCATATATATTCATAATATAGATTATTATGAATCAATTTCTTATTGTTTCTTTGTCCTTTCTCATTATTTCTTTGTGTATTTTTATTATAACACTGTGATTTACTGAGTTGTTAGTAAGATAGTTGTTTCGAGTGTATTGGTAGTGCTAAAAAAAGGACAGAACTAAATATCCAAGCCAAAGGCGCCAAAAATGGAATCAAGAGATCCAAATTTTAACAACCTATACTTAAAATGGGCCTGTTATACTGGCAAACTGGGAGTAAGGGAAGGGGGGTGATATGGAATACACCTGGGAAATATTGGTGGAGGGAGGGAAGTGGTAGAATTGACCCTGATTCATTGTATGTCTGAAACCCAACTATAAAGGACTTTGTAAATCACAATGATTTCAATAAAATTAAAATTAAAATAAGAGGGGCTGGAGAGATAGCATGGAGATGGGGCATTTCTTTTGCATGCAGAAGAACGGTGGTTCAAATCCGGGCATCCCATATGGTCCCCTGAGTCTGCCAGGAGCAATTTCTGAGCGTAGAGCCAGGAGTAACCCATGAGTGCTACCGGGTGTGACCCAAAAACCTAAAGAAATAAAAATAAAAATAAGATAGCTGTTTCAGGCATTCAATAGTCAAACACCAATCCCACCATCAGTCTGACTTTCCCTCTACCAATATCCCCAGTTTCCTTGCTCATGATGTTTCGGTCAACATCTTTGCTTATCACACTCCCCCAAACCCTGACCCAAGATATCTACAGTGACAGATACCACCACCTATGCTGTTTCCTTGCAGAACTCACATAGCCCAGCCTGAGAACCTCAGCTTAACCTAGTGTCTCCCTGAAAAACCCAACGCTTTCCCTAAGGCTGTTTATCTAGAAATGTAGACCAAGCTAGAGAAAAGCCCAGTTAAGGGTTTTTTTTAATTCATATTTTTTCATAGTAGCTCAACGTCTTGAATATGTTTTGTTCTTAGCATTTCTTCAATAAGAAGGACGGACGTTATTCTCTTTTTACAGATGGAAAACTCAAGCCCAAAGAGTTTATTCCTCAAATCCAAGAGTATAACCCTCTCTCCTATGCATGATCTATCATAGACCCTATGCATGTTTGACCCTATATTCCTGTAAACTCTTAGCACCAAATTCAAATTCAGGTTCTGCCTCTTTAGGCACATGGTCTTCAAGACGGCACTAGCCATCTCTGAACCTATGAAAAGAATCTTATCTCCAGAGGTACAAGGTAGTAGTTTTTGTTGTTTATGTTTTGTTTTGTTTTGTTTTGGCAGTGTTTGGGCCACACCCGGTAGTGCTCAGGGGTTACTACTGGCTCTAGGCTCAGAAATCGCTCCTGGCAGGTTCAGGGGACCATATGGGATGCCGGGGATCAAAACCAGATCCGTCCTGAGTCAGCTGTGTGTAAGACAAATGTCCTACTGCTGTGCTATCGTTCTGGCCCTCAAGAAAGTAGCTTTTACAAGGGTTAAATGAGTTTAAAATTAATGATATTCTGAAGAGTGTAGATAATAAAATATTAATGAGGTTTAGATCAGATCTAGTGATGTACAAAGTCACCAACACCACCACCATTACCTCTGGTCTGACCTTATTTCCACATTATTGATTGTGAATTATGGTTTTCGTGCAAACTTTCACCTTCCTGAGCCAATATCCATGTTCTCCAGATCCTCTGCCTGTGTTCCCATATTACTTCCAATTGACTTCAAGGTTCTTCCTCATTCCCAAGGTCCTCCTCAACCTGCACTCTCAGATCTTCAACCCATTGTCCAAAGTTTAGTATCAGTTGTTTCTGTGTATGCCCATGATTTTCCTCTCTGCACACAACAGATGGGTGAGATCATCCTGAATTGGTCCTCCTACCTCTGGCATTTTTCACCCTCTAATTCCACCCAAGTTGCCACAAACTCTATAACTTTGGGATTTTTTTTCAGGTTTTGGGGTGGGGGTACATACCTATCTGTTCTCAGCTTATTCCCAGCTCTGTGTTCAGGGATCATTCCTGAAGGTAGGTGACTTACCAGAGGTCACACTGCAGGCATAGGCCACATGGAGATTAGACCCAATCTTTTTTATTTGTTTGGTTCTTTGGGTTTTTTTTTTTTGTTTTTTTGTTTGTTTGTTTTTTTAGTTTCTGGGTCACAACCATGAGCACTCAGGGGTTACTCCTGGCTCTCTTCTCAGAAATTGCCCCTGGTAGGCTCAGGGGGTCATATGGGATGCCGGGATTCAAACCACCATCCTTCTGCATGCAAAGCAAACGCCCTACCTCTATGCTATCTGACTCTATACCCAATCTTTTAAAGTCCAGGACCTTTCCTTTCTACTTTTTCAGAATGACTCTTCTATCCTCTCCTTAAGTCATCCCATCCACCAGTCTGTTACTCATCATGACAAACCTGCCAATGTTCACAGGAACTTCCAGCCTGCAGAATCAAAGCAGTTATGAGCCCAGTTTTGTTTCATCCATGCAACAAGTCTGGATCTGAGGTCCTTAATAAAATAGGTTTAATGAGCTTATATTGGTCTTCTTCCCCTCCCCCTTCCCCCCGTTGACAGAACACCATTTAAAGGGGTGTTTCATGAGTGTTTGATAACTAAAGTAGTAATAATTAGAGTGGTCCTTTAGGGGACCCTGGACAGATCCAGGGTAAGTAGTAGCCACAAGTGCAGTTGTGGGTTTCTTTATTTGCTTAAAGAAGGTAAATTTTCGGGAGATAGAGAAGCATTGTTTCTTTGCTTCTATAAAAGGTGTGATATGCCAAATAAATCTGGGTTTAAGTTGTAATCATAACCAGATTTGAGCAGGTTTTTTTTTTACTTTTTTTTGGTTTTTGGGCCACACCTGGCGGTGCTCAGGGGTTACTCCTGGCTGTCTGCTCAGAAATAGCTCCTGGCAGGCTCGGGGGACCATATGGGGCACCGGGATTCGAACCAACCACCTTTGGTCCTGGATCGGCTGCTTGCAAGGCAAACGCCACTGTGCTATCTCTCTGGACCCTGGATTTGAGCAGTTTTAAGGAGATCAAAAACACTGTCTTGTCTTCTGTCTCACAGATAGCATCCTTCATGGCATGATTACACTTTCCTTACTTTGGTCCCACTCCAGCCAGAGACAAGAATTGCACCTCAACTTACGTTGTGGCTATCGATTTCAGAAACAAGTGACTGGAACAATGAATGGCCTTTCCTTAAACATCTGCCATCCTCCAAAATTCAACCCTTCATTTTATGTTTCCTTCCAAAGCCAGTAGGCAAGCATACCATTGCTCAAGATCCATGAACCCCACCCTTAAAACTATCTTTGTCATTTTCGTTAAAGAAAAGGGACCCACCTCAAGTTTGCAAAATAATGAAATACCCAAACTGCACCTTGGTCCCCTAGATTTTCTCCCTTCCCACTCAATTCTGCAGAAATGACCAGGACACCTGCCACCAACCCCATCTTCCAGCCTCTTTCATCCTGGCCTGTGTATTCATCCCACTCAGATTCTGCTTCACCATCCCACCTTCACACTGCAGCCATAAAACACTGTTCTCTCCATAAAACACAGACCAGAGCGCAGTGCTCCAAGGATTGTAACCACTTCATTACTTTTTTTGAACTCAAACCAACATTCAACCCTTCCCCTGGCTGGAAAAACCCTATCGTTCTCTGCTCCCTTGAACTCCTCCCCACCTTGCTTCATAATTCTCCTGATGCTTCAGGCATGCTGGCCTCCTTCCTGTTCCTCAGATATAAGTTTACTGCCTTCTGCCTAGTTTGTACCTGCTTCTTCCTCCAGGTAGAATATTCCTCTCAGTGTGGATTCCCTGGAAGATGGATGAGGCTGAGGCAAAATGCCCCTGGTTTACAAAGATGGGAGTGGACAGTGACAAATGTATAGTCCCAGGCAGGAGCATGAACAAGAAGGGAAAATGAAAAGGAGAAAATGATGCTACCAATGCAGTGACTTCAGCAGTGACTTCAGGATGGCGAGCTGAAATTCAGCCAACTCTGCTCTAACACAGCGCTTGTGATCCCTAAATCCTCTCACTCTGCAAAACTACACGATAAACTCATAGTCTATGGGGAAAACAAGACTACAGAGTCAACAATCAAAAGCTTTATAATGACACATTTTTTAAAAAGTAGTCGGGTAAAAAAAAAAAAGTAGTCAGAGGCCAATGCAATAGTTCAGTAGGAATGGCACTTACCTTGCAAGCGACTAGCTAGGATTCAATACCTGGTACTCCATGTAGTCCTCCAAGCTACACTAGGAGTGATCTTTGAGTATAGAGCTAGGAGTAAGCTCTGAGCACCACTGGATGTGGCCCAAAAACAAACCAAAAAGGCAGTAATACAGGTTTATTAGAGTTTACAAACTCTGCGATGAATACATTATTTTGAGGAAAAAAAAAGACCCATTTGCATGGGGAACTATGAATCCACAAGGTGATATCTATGTGCTTCTATGCCTGTGAGTTATAAAGTGGTAGGCAGCAGATGAAATTGAGAGAAGGCCATAAATGCAGGTGTGGACAGGAAGTATACAAGATCAAGATAGATCGCTGGGACCAGAGAGATAGTGAAGCAGTAGGGCATTTGCTTTAGATGCTGAAGGACAGTGGTTCGAATCCTGGCATCCCATATCATCCCCCAAGCCTGTTGGAGCAATTTCTGAGCATGGAGCCAGGAGTAACCCCTGAGCACTGCCGGGTGTGACCCAAAAAAGAAAAAAAAAGATCACTGACAGACATTGACACACACACACACACACACACACACACACACACACACACACACACACACACACACACACACACTGCAGAGAGGAGGCATGGAGAGATTGGGTATTCTACCTACTAGCAAAATGCCCTCTCCTGGGTGTGTTGGAAAATTGGGGTGGCATTGGTGGTTCTCGGCATAGGAGCACTGGCATAAGAAAGCACTTAAAACAGTGGCTTAGGACTAGCCTAATAGCAATAGCAGGTAGGTCACTTACTTGCATGCAGCCAACCTGGTTTCAACATCCAGTACCCCATATCTCCTCTGAGCTCTGCCCACTATTTACTCCTACAGGAGTAAGGCCCAAAACAAACAATACCAACAACAACAAAAGTCATGGTTCTCATCAGTGAGGGAGAGAACTCCCTCAGGATATTTAGCAATATCTGAGCTACTTTGGGGGTTATCATAGTTTTCATAGTTTGAGTTGAGTGAGGGGGTTGCTACCCACGTGTTGAAGGATCTGAACCTGCTGAACCATCCTGCAATGCAGTTGACTCTCCCTTCTAGGAAGTCAGTGAGTTCACTAGTGTCCACTATACAGTTGAGAGGCCCAGATCTAAAGCATAATAAGCATCCAACACTAAAGGACACAGTGTGCTTTCAGGCTGTTTATTGTTTGAGTGCATAGTCTGAAGTATCGGCCAAGTTTCTGGTCTTTATCTGATACAGAAACTTTTTTTTTTTTGGTTTTTGGGCCACATCTGGTAATGCCCAAGGATTACTCCTGGCTCTGTGCTCAGAAATCGCTCCTTGCTCAGAAGACCATAAGGGATGCCAGGGGATCGAACCACAGTCCATCCTGGGTCTGCCGTGTGCAAGGCAAACACCCTACTACTGCGCCATCACTCCAGCCCCAGATCTAGGAACTTCTTAGACTTCATATTTGGAAAGCATTCTCTTAATTTGGGGGTAGAGCAGGGGTGAGGCCCTACCCAATGGTGTTTGGACTTACTCCTGACTCTGCACTCATAAAATGGTGGTATTTGTGGAATTATATGCCATGCTGGGGATCTAACTAAGGTTGGATGCATGCAAGGAAAACACATTAGCCCCCTATTAGCACTCCAGCTTTACTTGGGAAATATTAACAGAGAGTATACATATATTTAGATCAGCATTTCTTAAAGGCTTCTAATTCATTCAAATTAATATTTTATATAAAATGTACAAAAGGGGCCCGGGAGATAGCATGGAGGTAAGGCGTTTGCCTTTCATGCAAAAGGTCATCGGTTCGAATCCCGGTGCCCCATATGGTCCCCCGTGCCTGCCAGGAGCAATTTCTGAGCATGGAGCCAGGAGTAACCCCTGAGCACTGCCAGGTGTGATCCAAAAACCACACAAAAAAATGTACAAAAGAAGCAATTAAATGTTCAGCAATATATGCCCAAATTGAACCAAGATACCCTTCCATGGTGAATGAACTGTAATTCATCCTCACAATGGAGTGTTAGTTAGCAAGTTTCATCAAGCCAAGAAAAGACATGGAGAAACCATAAAGCATTTCCTAAGTTTAAGCTTCCAGTGTGAGACAGATGTGCATAGTCATATATATTCTGGTAAGGTAGGACAGTAGAGACATTAAAAAGATCAGCAGTCACCAGGACGTGACATGGAAGGAAGAGTAATAAGCAGGTGAGGCACAGTGGAACACAGGTTTTGGTTTTATGAGTGAAACTTTTAACACGTCACATTTGTCAAACCCCCTGAAATTGCTGTACAAAGAGTAAGCCCTATGTTAACCATGGACTTTGGTCAATAATTTCTCTCTGTGTAGGCACATCAATTGTAGCATATACCACACCACTACTAAAGTCTCATATCAGGGCACCTGCGGGTGAGGGAGTAATATAGGAGCTCTGTACTTCGTCTACAAACTGAAAACTGCTCAAAATGTTGGTCTTACTTTGATATCAGACCCAGAACCATAAAGTATATAGAAGAATATGTAGGTAAAATACTCCATGACATTGAAACTAAAAGCATCTTCAAGGAGGAAACATTACTTTCTGAACAAGTGGAAGTGGAGATAAACAGATTGGATGATATTAAGTTGAGAAACTTCTGCATCTCAAAGGAAATAGTAACTAGGATACAAAAGCCACCCACAGAATGGGAGAAACTATTCTCCCAATACCCATCAGATAGGGGACTAATATCTAAGCTATACAAGGTACTGACAGAACTTAACAAGAAATAAAAACACCTAAGCCCATCAAAAACTGAGGAGAAGAAATGAACAAGTGAAGAAATGGCCAAAAGACACATGAAAAAATGCTCTACAACACTAATCATCATGCAAATCAAAACAACAATGAGGTACCATCTCGTGCCAGAGACTGGCACACATTACAAAACAAAATGCTGGCAGGGATGTGGGGAGAAAGGAACTCTCATTCACTGCTGGTGGAAATTCCGTCTAGTCCAGCCCTTATGAAAAACAATATGGAGATTCTTCAAAAAACTGGAAATTGAGTTCCCATTTGATTCAGCTATACCACTCCTAGGGATATACCCTAAGAACACACACAAAACAAAATACAAAAATGCCTTCTGTGCAACTATATTCATTGCAGCACTATTTACAATAGCCAGAATCTGGAAGCAACCTGACACCTGACAACAGATGAGTGGCTGAAGAAACTGTGGTATCTATACATAATGGAAGTCATACATAAAGTCATAAAATTTTCCTGTACATGGATGGACATGAAAACTATTATGTTTGAGTGAAATAAGTCAGAGGAAGAGAGATAGATGTATAATAGTCTTATTCATCTATGGGGTTTAAGAAAAATAAAAGATGGTATATAATAATACCCAGAGAAAAAAGGAGATGAGGACTGGAAGGACTGGCCCATGATATGGAGCTTACCACAAAGAGTGGTGAGTGCACTGGCAACTATTATGACAATGGTAATGTGTGAAAGAAATAGAAAGTCTATCTAGAATACAGTCAGGGAGTGGAGAGGAGGAAGATAGGGGCATCGCTGGTGGGAAAGTTGCACTGGTGAAGGGAGTGTTGTTATCTATAACCCAACTATAAACATATTTGTAATCACAGTGCTTAAATGAAGATATTATTGAAAAGAAATTCTTTTTGTTGTTGTTGTTTTTGTTTTGTTTTTGGGTCACACCCGGCAGTGCTCAGGGGTTACTCCTGGCTCCATGCTCAGAAATTGCTCCTGGCAGGCACGGGGGACCATATGGGGCACCGGGATTCGAACCGATGACCTTTTGCATGAAAGGCAAACGCCTTACCTCCATGCTATCTCCCGGGCCCCGAAAAGAAATTCTTTAAAAACTGTTGGTCTTATCTTTGGGGGGGTAGGTTGGGCTACACTGAGTGGCTTTCAGGAGTTACTCCTGTCTCTGCACTCAGAAATTATTCCTGGCAGGCTTGGAAGACCAGGGATCAGACCCAGGTTAGCCATGTACAAGGCAAATGCCTTACATGCTGTGCTATTGCTTTAGCCTAATGTCTCATTAATTTTTTTATTTATTTAAAGAAAATGCATGATGTAGTGATCATAATGCATTTTTCCAGATAAGGAAAGCAAAATTATTTAAAGAAAAATAGGAAAAAAAGAGAGAAGTTTAAAAAAAGTACAGTAGCAAGTACATTTGTGAAAATTATTGTATCTCCAATGAAGTCAATACAAAGGTAGAAGGTTCAGTAAGCTCTTGTCAGCTATCTATTTTGTTAAATTGCAATATTCCTTTAGGGATGACAGCATCAAATAAATGAATTTGTCCAGAAATTCAAAGCACTATTCCTGATACTATGAATTTTAGGGGCATGTACTCAGTTGCGGGCCTTCTGGAAGAAGGACAATATGGAGGAGGGTGTCCGCACTAGCTCCAAAAAGTAATGGAGATATCAGCCCCAAAAATGGCATTCCTGAAGTGTGATTAGATAGGTAGGTATCCTCAAAAGGTATAGTATTGGGTCAGTGATGAGGCAAGACATCAGAGAAATGGTGATTCTGGGTACTAGAGCTAGCTGAACTTTGGCTTTCTTGGCCTGCTTTCTCCTCCCAAGATGGCCAACTTTCTACTGCCTTGGCTGGTTTAGCTATAATTTTTCATGATTCCATTTGCATCTCACTTGAGGAAAGAGTGACTCTATGAAGCTGGATCGGTTCAAACATGGCAGCTACATTTGTGGGTGTGGTTACAGATCATGTCTGATTATTTTTTAAGCAGTTAAACAATATGATATAAAAGAATTAAGAAAATCATTATAATGTCATAATAGCTAACACTTTCTGATTAGCATTTCCATAAAGCCTAACAAAAGACCAGAAGTTGGCCCTGTTTTCCTTGCTGGGATGGATACAATTGAAAAATGGGGGAAAAAATCAATAGCTCCCAGTTAGTTAAATGGTGTTTGATCTGGCCCAGCAAATAAATTGAGTCTTGAGTATAAATTGAGTATAGACTAGTCTCCTGGGAGAAGGGGTCCTCTTATCATCTTTATTTTCTAAGGAGAGGAAATGAAAACTCAAAGAGGCTAGTCATGTGCCCGGCAGCATCAAGAGAAGGGTCGGAAGCAGGAATTTGAATTAGATCTAACCACTGTTCTGCCCATTGGCCTAACTCTATATGTTTATGCGTTTGTGTGTGTCTGGTGTGTCTGTGTGCAAAAGAGAGTGAAAGAGGAAAGAATGTGCAATGGGGAAGAGTGGATGAATAAAATGAAGGATAAAAACTGCATCACATAATGAAAAGAAAAAAATACACATACTCAAATGAAGAAAGCGGCAAGGGAAGAAAATGAAGGAAAGATAGGAGCAAAGGGGAGTGGAAGAAGAAAAGAGAAGGAGATGTGCTCTCCAGCTGCCTAGCCTAAGGAGGTGGGCTATTCCCCTGCACCTTTCACCACTATAGCAAGCTCTCCCTTGGCTTTGCCATACCAACCTATTTTCCCAAGGCTCAGCCTGGGGCCCAGGTGAGCAAGTGTTCCCACTGTGCCATGGTAGCCTCCTGCCCAGCTGGTCCTAGACAGCTGCTTTTTTCCCAATGTTGTAGGAAGGGATCCAAATCAACCCTCCTACTTCAATCCCACACACTGGCAACCACTTTTTTCCAGGTTATTCTTCCCAAAGATACTAAGGACCAAGCAGCAACCATCTCTCCCTAAATGCAAACATGCACCTCTAATCATTAAGGTCCTTGAATTAGACCTGGAACATTCTGAACCCAAGCACACAGATAAGGTGGATTGTTGCCTTAGAAGGTGCTAGTATGAATGGGCCTGTGTTTCCTGGGGGTTTCCAATCAGATCACTCTGAGTCAGATTAATAGTCCAAGATTCAACTGCACCATCCCAAAGAAGTGGCCCTGCTTTTTTGGACACTTTTCTAATAATCTATTGTCATTCATTTAGCCATATCATCATCTTGATTCCTATTTCCAACATTCTTGAAGAAACCTACATGAGACCATGAGTTGCCTCTGTCCCCCTAGGGTTTGGTGCAGTGCCAGTTGAATAGCATACCCTCAAGAATTGTTGGAGGGGGACAGAGAGTTTATACAGTCCCAGTTATATGCAGCCCAGTTTCAATACCCAGAATCACTGGTTCCCTGAGCTCCACCAGGAGTGACCACTGAGCACAGAACCAGACATATGCCCTTAGTTCCAGGTGTGATCCTTAAATCCAAAAAACAAAGAGTGGCATCATGTTGAATAGTGTTGACCGTGCCCCCAAACAGGGGCACTTTTTTT